>CM055959.1:38513086-38542762 GCA_029490685.1 Schizonepeta tenuifolia | reverse complement strand
GTTGATGAAGAAGAAGGGTTGCACCGCTTATCTCGTATACCTAGTTGGAGAACCAGGAGCCGAGAAGACCATTCAAAAAGTGAAGGTTGTTAACGAATACAAAGACGTCTTTCCAGAAATTTTACCTGGTTTACCACCCGACCATCACATAGATTTCTCGATTGACTTAGAACCAGGATCGGCCCCCAAATCAAAAGCCCCATATAGGATGGCACCGAAAGAACTAGAAGAGCTCAAGATCCAACTGCAAGAATTATTAGACCTTGGTTTCATTAGACCGAGTCTTTCACCGTGGGGAGCACCAGTTTTGTTTGTAAGAAAGAAGGATGGTTCTATGAGAATGTGCATAGACTATCGTGAATTAAATAAAATCACTCTTAAGAATAAGTATCCTTTGCTAAGGATAGAAGACCTCTTTGATCAGCTTAATGGCGCAGGAGTCTTTTCAAAGATAGACTTAAGATCCGGGTATCATCAATTAAAAATCAAACTTGAGGACATACCTAAGACTGATTTCCAAACCAGATATGGCCATTACGAATTTCTAGTTATGCCATTCGGTTTGACTAACGCTCCCACAGTATTCATGGATCTCATGAATCGAATTTTCCACCCATACTTAGAAAAATTTGTTTTAGTATTCATCGACGACATTCTCATTGACTCCAATAATGAGGAAGAACACAAGGAATACTTGAAAATAGTCTTAGAAACGCTTAGAGCCGAGAAGCTTTACTCCAAATTCAGTAAGTGTGAGTTTTGGCTGAAAGAAGTAATGTTCCTTGGACACATCGTGTCAGCAGAAGGTATCAAGGTGGATCCTGCCAAGGTAGAGGCAGTACGCGATTGGAAATCGCCGTCAAGTCCGAACAAAATTAGGAGTTTCTTAGGTTTAGTCGGCTATTACAGATGATTCATCGAAGGATTTTCAACGATTGTTAGACCTATGACGCAACTACTTCGGAAGAAAAACAAGTATAAATGGACGGACGAATGCGAGAAGAGTTTTCAGACACTCAAGGAGAAGTTGACCACAGCACCAGTGTTGGCACTGCCAGAAGCGAATAAGGAATACGTGGTCTATACAGATGCGTCGAAGAATGGATTAGGTTGTATTTTGAAGCAAGATGGAAATGTGATAGCTTACGCTTCATGACAACTTCGACCTCATGAAGTTGAATACCCAACCCACGACTTAGAACTAGCAGTCGTTGTGCATGCGCTGAAGAATTGGAGACACCATCTCTATGGTTAGGGTTGAGATTTATACAGACCATAAGAGTTTGAAGTACTTTTTCGAGCAAAAGGAATTGAACATGAGACAAAGACGTTGGCTCGAATTAGTTAAGGATTATGATTGCGGAATCAACTATCATCCAGGAAAGGCAAATGTGGTAGCTGACGCGCTGAGTCGCAAGACTCCAACCAAGTTAGGATGTCTCTTAGTTGAGGAAGAAGCCCTTGTACGAGAATTTGAAGAAATGGACTTAGAGGTGCTGGATGCACCTGAAACGATAACAAACCAAATAGCAGCACTCGAAGCTATATCAGATTTACGAGAAAGAATCATAAGTGCACAGAGAAAGGATGAATCGACTGAGAAGCTTCAACTAAGGATAAGAACGGATAAACCGGATGGTTTTACCGAGGCACCAGATAATGCGATTTTGTTTGAAGGCAGACTTTATATCCCTGAAGACAACGAATTGAAGAATGATATCATGAGTGAGGCTCACGATACGCCATATACAGCACACCCAGGGAGTACGAAGATGTATCAGGACTTAAGAAAAAAAAAATTGGTGGAACGGTTTGAAACGAGACGTTGCCTCGTTTGTGGAAAGATGTTTGGTTTGTCAACAAGTGAAAGCTCTACACCAAAGACCATATGGATTGTTACGGCGGTTAAGTATCCCAGAATGGAAATGGGAGCATATAGCTATGGATTTTGTGACAGGTTTGCATAAGTCAAGAAGAGGAAACACTGCCATCTGGGTAGTTATTGATAGACTCACCAAATCAGCTCATTTTCTACCGATTAAGATTACCTATGGGTCAGAAAAGTTAGCACAGCTGTATGTCCGTGAGATTGTAAGCCTGCACGGAATACCAAAGTCGATAACATCAGATAGAGATGCCAAATTCACTTCAAGATTTTGGATCACAATGCAGAAGAAATTAGGTACCGAACATAACTTTAGTACAGCCTTTCACCCCCAGACGGATGGATAATCCGAGAGTACAATTCAGATACTCGTTGATATGTTAAGAATGGTAGTATTGGATCAAAGCGCAAATTGGGAAGATATCTTACATTTAGTTGAATTCGCGTACAATAACAGTTTTCAGGCGACGATAGGAATGGCGCCTTACGAGGCTTTATATGGAAAGAAATGTAGATCACCACTTTATTGGGATGAAGTAGGTGAAAGAAAGAACCTAGGACCCGATGCGGTCAGTGAAATGATCGAGATCATTCGTCAGATTAGAGTTAGAATGAAAGAGGCCCAGAGCCGACAAAGGTCTTATGCCGACGATCGTCGAACCAATCTTAGTTTTGAAATAGGGGATAAAGTTTTCCTCAAGATCTCACCATCCAAAGGAATCGTTAGATTCGGAGTTAAGGGTAAACTCAGACAAAGGTTTATAGGACCTTATGAGATTCTCAAAAAAGTAGGACCTGTTGCTTATAAATTAGCCTTACCGCCAAGTGTAGGAAGTGTCCATAACGTGTTTCACGTATCTCAGTTAAGAAAGTATGTTTTTTGATCCTAAGCATGTAATTAACCAGCAATACGTCGCTCTTGAATCCGACTTGAGTTATGAAGAAAAACCACTAACGATCTTGGATCGTAAAATACAAGAGTTAAGAACCAAGTCGATACCAATAGTAAAAGTGCTATGGAATCACCACGGGCAAGAAGAAGCCACGTGGGAACTCGAAGAAAAGATGAAAGAGAAGTACCCTTACCTTTTTGAAGAAGGTATGCAAATTTCCAGACGAAATTTTTTGTTAGAGGGGTAGGATGTAATACCCCAGATGTTTAATCCATCATTAAAATAAAAAGTTAATTACTAATTAAGGCTTTGCACGCCTAAGTTAAGGATTTTCGATTCTAATACTGACGGTGAAATCCATTTCAGAAAATAATTTCCAGAAGTCGGACGAACGACTACTGTATTAGGGTTTTCGTGTCCAATAGATTTTTCGTCCGAAACTCAGAATTAAAAACCGTCAGAATTTACATTCACTTTTTCTTCAATACGAGTTCACCGGAAAAGTTAGTTTTTTTGATTTTTCCGGGCGAATTTTAGACTGTCTAATCCCGACTTTTTCTCGGATTTTGAAAAACGAATTAGGTTTTCCGAGTACGTGATTTATTTCTAATCTAACGGACGAATTAGATTTCGTCGATTTCGTAACTATCTAAGAAAGTATTTCTAGACTTTTATATCGTCGTTTAAAGCCCGGAAACGAGATATTTCCGTCTAATAAATCCACGCCAAACGTCCCTTAGCAACTCACCATCACTTTAGTTAGATTTTTATCTCACTTTATGTATCTATACATGAGTCATCACCTCTCTCTCCCTCCCTATTCCATCCGCCACCTCCCATCTTCTTCTCTCTCATTTTTTTCTCTTCCAATACTCCATTAAAGCTTCATCCTTCAAGCTTTCTCAAGCTCTCAAGTCTCTCATCCACCGATCGATTTCATTTCGGAGTTCGTATTCCACAAGGTGAGAACTTTGTCTACAATATGAACCGAACAAAATCTTGATTTCATCCATTTCTTTTTTTCAAAACTTAAGAGATAAAGAAGCATGTTGACTCTTATTCGATTCATGTTCTAGTATGTTTAGAATTAAGTTCTACGGATCGAATTATGAAGAAAATCACTCCCCTTTATTTTATGTAATTACCGAAAATTTTTAGTAGATTAGGGGTTTTTCTTAGTTCGATTTCCTTAATGTTTGATTGATGAATTAGTGCTCTACATGTTGTTAGATGATCACAAGAATTGATTTAGAATTTTCGAAAAATAAAAGTTGAAACATAAGAGATGAAGAATGCATGATTTAGTATAGTAAATGTTGTGATATGCTTGATTAGTTTATGGAAATGAGATGTAGGATGATTAAGGTTGAATATATATTTAATTGGGATCTTTCTAAAAATAAAACGAAAAACGTAAGAGACAGAAACACGTCGTTAAGTTGAAGCTCGATAATGTTTTTAGTATATGGTTTACATATTAGTGATGCTCCTTAGATGATGATCGTTGTTGTAAAATTTGAACGAAAACGGAGAACGTAAGATTTTCGTTAAGAGACGAACAATCGACAATAAGTCGAGAATGGATAATGATTTAGGATTGTGATTCGAATCTTTGATAATCTTGATAGTTAATGATCGTGACCATAAAGTTTCAACGAATTCTAAGAAGTTTCGATTTTGAATAAGAGACGACGAATCGAGTTTAAAAGCCGGTAGAAAAGTCGAAAAAGGAAATCCCTTTTAATAATAATGATTGTTATTGATTGACGAATGATATTGTAGTTAACGACTTTTCCATCGGGGATGCATGATGTTATGAGTTTTAGATAAGAGACGAGAAGTGCATGAACGAAAGTGAAATAGGATTTGAATAAGGAATTCGTTTTGGTATAGTAATTGGTTAGTTGGAAATGACGAGTAAATGCTCGTTGTTTGTTTAATCAAAGGACGTGATTATAAACCCGATTAAGGGATACTGCATATAGACTGTATTTAGATGAAAATTTTGTAAAAATAAAAGTGGAATAGAATTAATCGAACCTAGGGAATCGTGCGTCGAATTTTGTCGAGCATTAGGGTTTCGCGCCACTGTTTTGCGACGTTTCACGGAAACTGTCATAACCTGTAGCTCGCTTAACGAAATCGAGATCCGTAAATTGGATAGTAAACTAGACATCCGTACCTTTCTTTTGGTATAATATTCATTCTCTGTTTTCGTATGCTCGGTTCGGTATGAACTTACTGACCTGTGCAGTAAGTTTCCAAAGCTTAGTTTCTTAAGTTGAATCCTTTTCAACTTCGTTCCTTGTGAACTTTTACGTCGTTATAAGTTATCCACACCCATTACCTACTGACCTAAGTGTCGAGCAGTGAGCCGAGTCAGTTTGTAGGCGAGAATTGATCGAAGTCTCGTTTATTAGTTAATCAAAAGGAAATAGTAAAGTGCAAATGCCTAAAAGACTAAAACCGGTTTCGATTTCCTGTTTCTTTTATCGATAGCATTCAAGTTGCTAAAGTTTGTTTATTTACGATAAAAGGAGGAAGTCAGCACCGAGGATAGGACGGAAGACCAGAGACGGAAGCTCGAATAGTAGTTCTGTAATCAGTAAGGTGGGCTTTCCTATATACAAATAAAACGAGCGATGCTCGAAAATCTTTATTTATTGCTTTGATAATTGTGTTTCAAAGTGATAATCAGGGCATGAAAATATTTATTTTATGTGAGTTCTTTTTGCCATTCTGAATTGGTTTGCCAATTAAGTTGATTGGACGCTGAGTTTTCAAAATAGACTTTCCAGGGTTAGTGTACACAGTAGCCGGTGTGTGTGGTACCCTGTTGAGGGGTAGCCAGCCGTGGTGAATAGAACGTGCGCGGGAGAAGTATACTCTCCCCCGGTGTTGAAACAGAATTGGGCAAGTTGAACGTATCATCTATCAGAAAAACGCTTGATCAAGCTATATTATGAAAGTGAAAGAAAATGTTTAGTAGGCTCGGGTATTTATTGAAAAACCCGATGCGCTATTTGTTAAGATGCCTGATTTATCTTTACTTATGATATGTTTTCGGCAATGTGCCCACTAAGTGCTTTTGTACTTAGCCCTGCACATGTTTTATAAAATGTGCAGGTTGATCGACGGGAGCGGCGGTGGTTGATGTTGAGTAGAATGGTTTTAGGAAAGAAGATCAGAGTCTAAGTTTCTAAGTTTTTCTGCTGCCAAACTCTAAACTCTTTTTTTTGTGTTAATGTATATATTCTTTTGAGTCTAAGTTCATACATTAACTTAGTTTCTATTGAGAACATCTTGTCAAGTGATCCTTCGAGATCAACTCCTTTATTATATAATGAAGTCTTGTTCATAGTAGTTTATTCTGTTATAAATGTCTGTTCATTCGTTTATTCTTATTCACCCTCCTTCTTCCCTACTTCTTTAATCAAACCCCTAGTCGCACCCCGGCTTTGCCGTCCCTCGGGATTTGGGGCTGTGACAGAGTAGTATCAGAGCTAGGTTTCTGCTCTGCATACGAATTTCTTTCAAGTAGTAAGATAGAGTATTTGTATATACTCTATACCCGAGTCTTCTTTCAAGTAAAGTTAAGTCGTAACACTAAGTTTAAGAGTGTAGACGACAACTCAACCCCCCCTCCCCCGCTATGTCGACTCAACAGAAAGAAAGAAAGAAAAGTAAGGAAAGAATTTCAGAAGTATGATTTCTGTTAAGAAGAAATTTTAGAATAAGTATGCAAGTATGATTGAGAATAAGTATGCAAGTATGATTGCGAATAAAGTATGCAAGTATGATAAGATTAAGTATGCCAAGTATGATTTAATTAAAGTATAAAGATTATACTTTGTTATATTACGTGAACTATGTGAAAGCATGAATGCTATGCTATGTGAAAGTATATGAGTTATAATTTCCTCGATTGAAATGTTTTTATCGGCATGAGAATTTAGACGAATTTTAAGGCCTTCCCGATTCTTTGAGAGCATAGACGTTCTAAGAAGCGTTGGTTCCAAAATTTCCAAGAAACGATCGGATCGAAAAGGGCAGAATAAAGGAAATCAAAGAGATTAAATGAATGTCACCTGCGTAAAGTGACATGAACAACCGACTCGTTGGAGTCGACTTGTTTTTTAAAATGAAAGCCGTAAGAATTTCCTTTTAAGGAAATAAAATTAAAGAATAACAAGAAGAACAAGAATGAATAAGTTGAAAAGTTAAAAGAATGAAAAGAAATCGTCAAGAAATTTTCTTCGAGAAAGAAATAAAGTAAGAATCTAAAAGAATAATAAGCAAAAGGGTGAAAATAAAATCGTGAATTTTTTTTATATATATATATATGATTGTTTGAGTGCAATTTTCTTGAAATTGCTAGATGATTAAGATAAGTGGTGATTAAATGATTTAAGTATTGCAATTTTGAATAATGGAATATTCTGATTGTAATTTAAGAATTCTTTAAGATATGTTATTACCCTACCAGTTACTGATCCGTGTTCTCTTAAAACTTTATAGGATGCCTGCTACCCGTGTTACGGCTCGGAAGAGTTGACCTTTGAGACAGCGTACAGTAGTTGATGAGATTCTAGATGAGTACCATGACTATGAGGTGGACCCGAATCATGATATCGGGCAGTTGGTTAGTGACTTCGTTGCATGCTTCTACGCAGCCCGTCACTTCATTTCTGAGTATCAGGCGATAGCCGACTTGATCGTACGGCTACCGGACGAGTGGTATGGTTGGGCACATGCTATAGTGTAATACCCCAAATTTCTGTACCTTTAGAAAGCGTTTTAAATTAATCGAGTAAGTTAAATGACGAGATTTGAGGAATAAAAATTTTCTTTTCTAAATAAACAGAAATGAGTGAAACGACTGGAATACCTTATGTGTTTTTACGTGAAATTATCTGTTCTATCTCTTGAAATGATAATGTGACGTTTATGTTGAGTTGTTTATATGAGAATGAGTACGAGTTTAATTTTCAGAAGAACCCCGAAGAGTTTGTTTAATTGAAAAAGAATAATGTTGATCGCCGAGAAATTTCTATGCGCCGAAGAATTTAGAATAGAGTTAAATTAAAATCTTTGAACCTAGAATTAATTCTAAGGTCATTGACATAAGATAGAAGCTTATCCAAGATAAATTGAGAAGAGTTACGAGAATTTAACCTTTAAAGGATTAATAAGCGGATTAATAAGCCGACTAATTTCTTTTAAGATTTAAAAGACTAGATGATCAGAATCGTTAATCTTTTAATTAAGATGTGAATTAGTTTTGAGATGTTTTAGTGTTGGAAACGAGACGAGGAGAGATTAGACCCGTTTGTAACATAAATGAATTAATACGGATCGTTTTATCCGGAAAACCTTTACGACCGGGTAATTAATACCTGTAACGAAACAACGAAGACAAGTGTCGTCATATCTCTCCCTCTCACCGCCTCCTCACCCTACCTCTCTCCCATCTCTCTCCAATTTCCTATGCAACTTAATCATTATGTCTTCCCCACAATCTTAACAAAAGATTGCATGCAATGGCAATCACATCAACTATCCATCACACTTAAGCATCCCAATTTCCAACACTAATTGTAATCATGCTTTATTCTCTTTGTTGGACAACAAATGCATGCATCCATCTCTCTCTCTCCATATAAAAGGAAAATTTCTTCATTCAAGCTATTCTACCTCTCTCTCTCTTTCGAAACCCTCCAAGAAAACAAGAAAAAAGAAAATTCTGTAATGCCCCGTAATTTCCTTACGACCCTAAAATTTTAAAGTTAATTAAATAAATGGCTTTGCACGCCTAAGTTTACGATTTTGAATTCTAAGACTAACGGTCGAATCCGTTTCCGAAAATAAATTACAGAAGTCAGCTAGACGACTACTGTATATAGGGTTAGCGCGTACGAACAGTTTTTAGTTCGTGAACTCAGAACAGAAAACCGTCTGATTTTTACACTCACGAAATTGCGATACGAACTCGCCCGAGAAAGTTCGTTTTTATGTTTTTCCGGACGAAACTCGGACTGTGTCGTCCCGAGTTTTTGTCAAAATAAATTTTCTAAATTTATTTTCCGATTAAGTTTCGTACGTTAAAATTTGCGGTCGAATCGAATCGCGACGATTTTTGTGCCGAGCTATGTTTTTCGTCGAACGTTTTCCGTAACGTCGGATCGTGCCGGAAAGGCGCGTATTTCTTTCTTTTCCCTCACCCGAACCGACATCATCACCTCTCCATTAGAGGATATTTATGTTTTATAATGTTTAATTAGGACACCTATTAGTATACTATTTACCTTTACACTTGTTACCTTGTTATAAGTTAGGACTTTAGGTTATAACAATTAAATCATCCCATCTCCTCCCAACACTCCCAAAATCGGCAGCTCCCCTCCCTCACTCTAGATCTTCATTTCTTCCATCTCCATTGAAGAGAGCATCAAGAACTTCAAGAAGAAACACACAAGTCTTGATTCATCCATCCAAACCTCTTACATCTTTCATTAATTAGCAAGGTATTCATCTCCTCTTAACTTCTATCCATCCATCATCTTCTTCTTTTCATTTTTCTTCTTTTGATCGAAAATTAGAGTATTGAAATAGATATTTGGATCTTGGATTAATGAAATTTGATGTGTTAGATAGGATAATTAGGGATTAAAATTGAACAAAAATCAAGAACCCTAATCCCCTTGTAATACCGAAAATTCTAGGGCTTGGGTAGGATTTTTGGATTTCTTCAATTAATGATAATTCTTGCTTAAGAGATGCTTAATTAGTGATTAGAACAAAGAGGAATCGAAAGCCCCATGTTTTGTGAAAATTTGATTAGGGTTTGAGTATGAATTTGGGGATTTATGCATGATAGTTTGAAATTGGATTGCAATTGATTAATTAATGTTATAGTAGGATGATTAATGAGTAAATTATGTTAATTGGAGAAGAAAATCACTCTCTTAACATATATGTCAATACCAAAAATTATAGTAGAATTAGGGGTTTCCATGTGTTGTTTTTAATTGATGAATTGATGATGGAATTATGTTGTAGTTGATGTTAATTAATTATGGGAATTTAATTAGATTTTTCTAAAAATATTTATTGAAATATAAGAGACGAAGAACACGTTATAAGTTGAAATATAGTGATGATATGAAATGATTGCATGCATAAAAGTGATTCTCGATAGATATAGATTAATGTCGTAAAATTTGAACGGAATCCGACAACTTTGAAAATCGCGTAAGAGACGAACAACTAGACGTAACTAATAATTGAGAAGTCGAATGAGAATTCTAATTTGATATTATTGTCTATGATGGACTTGAGAACAACTTTCTAGTTGACGTCATGAGCTTTCGAGCTAATATAATATGAGCTCAAGTGATAGTCGAGAACTAGAACGCGATTTGAATAAATTGTTGGTTTAGTAATTGTTAGTTGAAAGCCGACGTATAGAACGTCGTGCTATTGAACGAGTTTTGAGAAGGAGTTCGTCACGCACGGGAGTACGTGATGACTGCCTTGAGGGTCCAGTTTCTAAAGAAATCGAATACGAGAGCTTAGAACGAACCTAAGACGTTATACGTCGAATCTATCGAGCAACTAGGGTTTTCGTGGCAGTTTTGCGACCCTTTCCGGAAACTGTAATAACTTTCAGCTCGTTTATCGGATTTGTGATCCATAAATTGGAGCGCGAACTAGACATGCCAAACTTTCCAGTGGTACAGGGCTCATCCCCTGTTTCCAAATACTCTGTTCTGGACAGCCTCCAGAGTCACTGTATTGCGCAGTAAAATTCTAGTTTCAATTCTCCTAAGTTGTTTTGTTCACAACTTAGTTTCTTTCGATCGTTTAAGCCGTAATAGCTAACGAATATTTTCCTACTGACCCTAGAGTCAAGTATGGAGCCTTGAGTGATAAAACCAGTCGAGATCTCATCTCTTATTCGTTCAAGTAGAGAAGTAGTAAGCGAGAAATTTCACAAGTTGTTTAATGAACTAAAACGTAATTTTTTTTTAAGTTGATTCTTTCCAACTTAGTTCCTTATGATCTTTTAAGTCGTATTAAGTTACCGACTACCCTCTCTACTGACCTAAGAGTCGAGTATGAGACCTTCCGAGTTCTAAACGGGATTAGTACGAGTCTCGTTTCCCGTTTGAGTAAAATGAATCTAGTAAGCGTGCAAATGCCTAAAGAATGAAACGACTAAAACTTATTTTCGATTCTCTTTGATCGATTATCTTTATGACCCGTTCTTAAGTTTTATCATTTTTACGATGAAGGAGGAAGCCAGCTGTAGAGAAAGGTCAGAAGATCCGAAGTTGGGAAGCTAGTGCCTTTTAGTTCTGTATATCGAGGTGGGCTTTTATATGCAAAATAAAACGAGCAATGCTCGGAAAATCTTTCTTTATCGCTTTGATATCTGTGTTTTCAAAGTGATATTATGGCATGAACTGTTTTATGTTTTATGTGAGTTCTCTTGTACCTATCTGAGTCAACATTCGTGTTTTCCAGATTTAGAGTTAATCTAACTAGGTTAACTAACGATCGGCTCTGAGTTAGCTGCTAAGTGCTTTCCAGAGTTAGTGCACTTTGTAACCTGTGGTGTATGTGATATCCTGTTGAGGGGTACCAGCCACGGTGAATGAGAATTGGTCAAGATTGAACGTAACATTAGTCAGAAAATGCTCGCGCGAGTGATTTATGAGAAAATAAAATGTTTAGTAGACGCGGGCCCTTTTCAATAAAATCCCGACGTGCTACGATTATGAAATGCCCTTTTATCTATACTTATGATTATGTTTTAGGCATCGTGCCCACTAAGTACGTTTGTACTTAGCCCTGCATTGTTTTCTAAATGTGCAGGTTGAAGCGACGGTGAGCGGCAACGGTTGATGTTGAGTTGAAAGATAGGATGCTTTAGTTAGAACTCTTCCGCTGTAGAACTCTCAGTCTTCTTTTGAAATGTACCTTTGAAACAATACACTGTAGTTAAGTCTGTAAATATGAACTTAGTTTCTACTGTGTACTTTTGTCGAGTAATCCTTAGCGATTAACTCTTTCTTTATTAAATTCAAGTCTTGTTCATGGTTTATTTGATGCCTTTCATGTATGAGTAGTCAGTTAGCCCCCTTCTTCGCCGCTTCTTTAATCTAACCCCAGTCGCACCCCGACTTCTGCCGTCCCTCGGGATTTGGGGCTGTGACAGAGTGGTATCAGAGCAGAGGTTCGTCTCTTGCTCTGACTATGAGTCAATCTTCTAGTTCGAGTTAATTTTCTAGTATGAGTTATTCTTTAATAATACCACAAAGTGGTATCTGCGCAGAAGTTCATTTTCTGCTCTAGTCGCAAGTCAGTCTTCTAGGCTGAGTCATTCTTTCAGTAATACCACTAAGTGGTAACGGAGCAGTAAGTTGTTTCCTGCTCTGGTTATGAGTCATCTTTTTCTAATACGTGTCATTCCTTTAAGTAATATCACAGAGTGGTATTTTTTATGCAAGTCTTCCTTCGAGTAATAGTATAGAGTATTCATTCGTACTCTATATCGAGTAATAAGATGGAATAATGGTATGTACTTTAAATCAGAATCTTCCGTCAAGTAGAAGATAAGAGTTAGGCTATAACACTAAGATTGAGAACATAGATGTCAACTCAACCGCCCGCTACGTCGACTCAAAGAGGAAAAGGAAAGAATTTTATGATGTGATTTCTTTTAAATAAGAAATTTATTGAACAAGTATTCAATAAAGATTGAGAATGAGAATGAGTTGTGTTTTGAAAATAAGAATTTTATAGAAGTATAATTTTTATACTTTATATGATTATGCGATAGTACAAGTACTATCTTATGTGAGATTATTTGCGCAATGATTTCCTTTTTATGAAGAATTATGCGGATACTAGAATATAGTCGGATTTTAGGGATTTTTCCCGGTTCGATGAGAACGTAGACTTGAAAATCTAAGAACTTTCCGGTTCTTCGAGAATTTAGATGTTTTTAAGAAACGTTGTTTTGGAATGATTTCGAAAGGAGATCCCCAACGCGAGAAGGACTTCTACTAATGAATGTCACGTGCGTTGAGTGACATGAATAAAGGTTCGGCAAAGTCGAACTTGTTTTCTAAAAATTTTCTGCAAGGAAAATGAATAAAAATGATTCAATAAATCGTATTAGTAAACGAAGGGAGCAATTAGACGTTCGAGAAGCTTTCGGCTTCGAGTAAGAAAGATATGAACGAGATGACGAAAATCGAGTAAATTGGAATCAAAGTTAAACGAAATAAGTGAACGTTACTTGCGTGTAAGTAATGTAAATGACGTCAATTCGTGACACGTCATTTCTTTTTCTTCTCATTTCGTGTTTCAGTAGTGTTCACCTTGATCGAACTCTATAAAGAAAAATCGTATAGATTATTAGGAGTCGAGCGGGAAGTTTGATTAATTTTTCTATCAATCGCCCGATTCTAGCGACGACAGTTGGAACTTAGTTTTCCAGGAAATCATTCTTAAGTTATATTCCATTTTTCTTTTGGAATTTAATTCTACATTTCGTCTTGAGCGACGACTACAACTAGTACGAATATCAAGAGTCGTAAACGACAAATTCTTTTGTAAATGGATGTTACTTTTGAATAAGTAACATGAACGAAGTAAATATACTTTGTTTTAATAAGTGAAAGTCGTTAAGAATTAATGAGTAGAGAAATAAAAGAAGAATTAAAATGAGTAATAATTTGGTGAAATAAAAGAATGAAAATTAAATCTTTAATTTTATGAATATATATATATGTTGTTGAGTGCAATTTCTTGAATTGCTAGAAGTCTCGATAAGTGGTTGACTTAAGTGATGATGTTACAATTGAATAAGGAATATTCATTTTGTAATTTATGTTTTCGTTAAGATAAGTTATTTTTCTCTACCTGTTACTGATCCGTGTTTCCTTAAAACTTTTGTAGGATGGCTAAAATTCGGATGACGGCTCGGAAGAGCCGGCCGTTGGTAGAGTGCGAGCGCACCATAGTTGACATGTTGCAGGACGAGTACTACGAGTTTGAGGTAGACTATGGAGAGGAGGACGTAGGACAGATTGTCAACAACTTTTCTTCCGCCTACTACCCAGTACGACACTTGATCCGGGAGAGTCATGCAATCACAGACCTGATCGTACACTTACCGAAGGAGTGGCGCGGATGGGCACACCGGGTAGCGTGGTACTTTTTAGGGATCCTAGGCGACGACACTGAGCCGACCGGCAACTACGCCGGATTTGCCCTGTTCGTACACAGGAGGTTCTTCGAGAGCAGGTTTATGTTCCCAGTCCCTTTTGAGCCTCACCTTCCCTACAGTCACTTTCCAGCCGAGACGGAGCTTGAGCAGCTTGACTTAGACCCTGAGTACTCTACCCTGTTGGAGTTGCCACCAGACGGTGTACTGGTTGAGGAGTCTGACGCTGAGTTAGAGCAGCCAGAGGAGGACGAGGAGACGGCAGTTACACCTGAGTCACCACCGGTTGGACAGCAGATCGAGGAGTTGATCCCAGGCCCGGGATTCATGGAGGTTTACGCTGAGACAGCCGCGCTGTTGGGGTTGTCTTCACCTTTTGTGCCTGACGTTTGTGTTAGGGTCAGGGGACCGTTGGAGACGAGACTGTACAGGGAGGGGCCAGACCACTGAGAGATCGACGCGGAGCTCGCCGCCATGTTAGAGCTGCCTTCTCCACTTACGCCACTCGAGGAGATCTGTACGAAGTGGGGAGTAGTACGAGAGCAGATGGAGGCAGGACCGTCCAGGGTCCGTTCTAGGGAGGACTTCGAGTCAGGTTCGGGTTCAGGTTCAGTTCCCAAGCACCTTCTTCCCCTGAAGAAACGTGCGGTAGAGACCAACGAGGACTACTTGGGTTCCGACTTCGAGGAGACCGTCTCAGAGGCACCGTCACCCACCCTGCTTACACTGGACAACGGTTCTACTCTGAGGGTGGACGAGGCACTTCAGCTGGTTTTTGGTTCAGAGTCTGAGGAGGAGGACCCGAAGGAGGAACCGGAGGAGGATCCGGAGAAGGACCCTGAGGAGGACCCGGACGAGGATCTGGAGGAGGACCCAGATGAGGGTTGTTAGGATTTTTGCAGATCATAGGGGGTAGTTTTTGGACCCGACTGCAGTTTAGTCGAGCAGAGCGTTGTAGACGCGGGTAAATATCAGTAGTAGTAGTAGCTCTTTCGTCCTGTATAGAGTCGGATCAGTAACTAGTTAGTTTTTGTAGTACTCTAGCGAATACGAAATTTTATGAATCATTTCCGTTCTAGTACTTTAGTAGATACGGAGTGCAACTTGATAGTGCACCCGGTAAATAGTAGGCAGTCAGCCTAGCTTACACTAATAGTAGTCTAACCCTTTTTGTATAAGTCCTCGTTGGAGGCAGAACTAATATTCTTTTTTATGTATATATATACACATGACCCGTGAAGAGGGTTTTTAATCAAGCAAATTTCTATGAATCGAGTAATTAAAATCAGAATGTCAAATGAACTCATGTAACGAGGAATTGAGTTTAACTTGAGGCTAAAAGATTAATGAAATAATATCGAAGTTATGTTCGATATGTTATACTGTGAGCTTGATTAAGTTGAGAACGAGCAAGTAAGTACTAAGTGTAATTAACAGAAGAAAACTAATGAGAATTTTCAATTTTTCCTTAGACTAAAGAAAATGCCGCCGAGAAATGTTAACAATAGAAGAGGTTGAGGACCTGGAAGGCCTAGAGGACGTGGTAGACGTCAGCCGGAAAATAACCAAGAACAGGAATATGAGCGGAATGTCACCCCATCCCCATCTCCATCCCCATCTCCACCCCCATCACCCCCACCTCCACCACCGCCCCGTAGAGATATTGAGGATCTTTTCCTCAAGAGGAACCCTCCATTGTTCAATGGAACTGGTAGCCCTAGCGATGCTGAGCTATGGGTGAGATCGACTGAGAAAATTTTCAAGCTCCTTAGATGCACTAATAAGGAGAGAATGCTTTGTGTCGTATTCCAGCTGACGGGATCGGCAGATTACTGGTGGAAAGCAAGGCAGAAAGTGATACCCGCAGAGCATCTGGCTCGTTTTTCATGGGAAGAGTTTAAGGAAATCTTCTTTGACAAGTACATCCCCAAGACGTATAGGGCTCAGAAGAAAGCCGAGTTTTATAATCTGAAGCAGGGAAAGCTGACTGTGACAGAATACGACGCCAAGTTCTGCGAACTGTCAATGTATGCGCCGGCATTGGTCGATACTGACGAGAAGTTGTCCAAGAAATTTCAGGGAGGTTTACGACATGAGTTAGGAATCGCTTTGGCTAGTCATGGAGGACTAGGCTATACGGATATACTGGGAAGAGCACTGGAAATGGAGGCCGTCGTGCCTGATGAGAAAAAGATTGTACCAACTGCGTCAGCACCAGCGCAGAGTCAGAACCGTGGCTACAACAACAACAGTAGCAACTATCAGGGTAAGAGGAAATGGAACGGAGGAGGTAGCGGAGGCTACAGTCAGGGTTACAACAACCAGGGAGGTCAGAAAAAGGGCTATCAGCAGCCTGGACAGAATAGCAACAACAACAACAACAATAACAACAACAAGAGGCCGTGGTAGGGAAACAACCAATCGGGGTTGTTCATACAGGGGAACAAGCAGAACTCGCCGTGGAAGGGCAACAATCAGCTGAACCAGCCGCAAGGGCAACAAAGGAACTTTAACCAGGGAGCGAATAACCCAGGGAGGGTTACCATCCCTGTCTGCTTGAAGTGCAACCGAGCACATCCCGGAGTCTGCCAGATAGGCACCCCAACTGTTTCAACTGTGGACAGAAGGGGCACATGAAAAAGGACTGCCCAAAGCCGCTTCAAGCCGTACCTCTCCGAGCCATCCAAGCACAGCCGTAGCAGCCGCCAATGAACCAGCAGCAGTTTCAGCAGCATGCACAGCAGCAACAGAATGCAAGGGCATGCGCTATCAAACAGGGTGGTCAGCGCAAAGGAAAAGGCAATCTAGAAGGTATGGGAAAACTCCACAACATCCCTATTAAGATACTTTTTGATACTGGCGCATCGCATTCTTTCATTGCTGGCTCGTGTGCCGATGACTTAGACATCAGACCTGTAAGAGCTGCATAACCTATGAGAGTAGCCACACCTTCAGGAGAGATCACTACTTCCACGCATGTTTGCTCTAACCTAGAATTAGAAATCGGAACTCATAAGGTTATAGCGAACAACTTAAAAGTTATGATAATGTGGGACGTAGATATAATCCTAGGAATGGATTGGTTGTCAGAGAATTACGCAACAATTCTCTGCAACGAGAGAAAAATCTCTTTTCAGCCGCCGGGTAAAGAACCGACCGAATTCCACGGAATTTCGATGGGTAGAGGCGTACCGATTATATCAGCCCTTCAAGCCACGAACCTTATGAAGAAGAAAGGTACCACAGCCTATCTTGTGTACCTAGTCGGAGAGCCAGGAGCCGAGAAGACCATTCAGGATGTAAAGGTCGTGAATGAATATGAAGATGTTTTTCCAGAAGTGCTGCCAGGATTGCCGCCAGATCGTCATGTGGACTTCACAATCGATGTAGAACCAAGAGCAGCCCCTAAGTCTAAAGCCCCATATAGAATGGCACCGAAGGAACTGGAAGAGCTCAAAATCCAGTTACAGGAATTACTAGACCTTGGTTTTATCAGGCCAAGCGTCTCACCTTGGGGAGCACCCGTGCTTTTTGTTAGGAAAAAGGACGGATCGATGAGAATGTGCATCGATTACCGAGAACTGAACAAGATAACGCTCAAGAACAAATATCCTTTGCTGAGGATCGAGATTCTGTTTGATCAGCTCAAAGGTGCAGGAGTCTTCTCCAAGATAGATTTGAGGTCAGGGTACCATCAGCTCAAGATCAAACCTGAAGACGTACTGAAGACCGCTTTTAGAACCCGTTATGGCCATTACGAATTTCTAGTAATGCCATTTGGTTTAACCAACGCTCCAGCCGTATTCATGGACCTTATGAACAGAGTCTTCCACCCCTACTTGGACAAATTTGTTTTAGTATTCATCGACGACATCCTCGTTTACTCTAAGAATGAAAAGGAGCACGAGGAACATCTACGGATAGTGTTGGAAACACTAAGAGCCGAGAAACTCTACGCCAAATTCAGTAAATGCGAATTTTGGCTAAAGGAAGTTATGTTCCTTGGACACATAGTATCAGCAGAAGGAATCAAGGTGGATCCAGCCAAGGTAGAAGCAGTGCACAAATGGAAGTCACCAACGAGTCAGAACGAGATCAGAAGTTTCTTGGGTTTAGCCGGTTATTACAGAAGGTTTATCGAGGGGTTCTCTACGATCGCTCGCCCGATGACGCAACTACTCAGGAAGGATACCAAATTCAAATGGACGGATGAGTGTGAGAAGAGTTTCCAAACTCTTAAGGAGAAGTTAACTACAGCGCCAATACTAACACTTCCAGACACAAACAAAGAATATGCGTCACGACAACTTCGACATCACGAAGTTGAGTACCCAACCCACGATTTAGAACTTGCAGCCGTAGTGCATGCGTTGAAGATTTGGAGACACCATCTCTATGGTGTAAGAGTTGAGATATTCACTGATCACAAGAGCCTGAAATACTTTTTCGAGCAAAAAGAACTGAACATGAGACAAAGACGATGGCTGGAATTAGTCAAAGATTATGACTGTGGAATTAACTACCATCCAGAAAAGGCTAATGTGGTAGCAGACGCATTGAGTCGCAAGGCTCCAACGAAGTTAGGATGCCTTTTTGTAGAAGAAGGAACTTTAGTGCGAGAATTCGAGAAGATGGATATCAGAGTGCTTGACACGCCAACTACGATAACAAGTCAGATAGCAGCATTAGAAGCTACACCAGTTTTGAGAGAAAGAATCATCAGTGCTCAGAGAAAAGACGAGTCAATGGAAAAATTACGAGTGAGGATAAGAACAGATAAGCCGGAAGGATATTCGGAAGCTCCAGACAATGCGATACTTTATGAAGGCAGGATTTGTATTCCTGACAATGACAGTGATTTGAAGAACGAAATCTTGAGTGAGGCTCACGATACGCCTTACACAGCACATCCAGGAAGTACGAAAATGTACCAAGATTTGAGAAGAAACTTTTGGTGGAATGGAATGAAACGAGATGTTGCCTCGTTTGTAGAAAGATGCCTAGCATGTCAGCAAGTCAAGGCCTTACACCGACGACCGTATGGATTGCTACAACCATTAGATGTCCCAGATTGGAAATGGGAAGGCATAGCTATGGACTTTGTCACAAGCTTGCCTAAGTCGAGAAGAGGAAACACAGCAATTTGGGTGATAATAGATAGGCTTACGAAGTCAGCTCACTTCTTACCGATTAAGATTACATATGGATCAGAGAAACTAGCTCAGTTATACGTCAGAGAGATTGTACGTCTGCATGGAATACCGAAGGTCATAATATCAGACAGAGATGCCAAGTTTACCTCGAGATTTTGGATTACGATGCAGAAAGAGTTGGGAACAGAGCTTAATTTCAGTACAACATTTCACCCACAAACAGATGGGCAGTCAGAGAGAACGATTCAGATTTTGGTTGATATGTTGAGGACAGTAGTTTTGGACCGAGGAGCGAATTGGGAAGAAATTCTACACTTAGTTGAATTCGCTTACAACAACAGCTATCAGGCCACGATAGGAATGGCGTCGTTTGAGGCTTTGTATGGAAGGAAATGTAGATCACCACTTTATTGGGACGAAGTAGGTGAGAAAAAGAACCTAGGCCCAGATGCGATTAATGAAAGAGGCCCAGAGCCGACATAAATCTTATGCCGACGATCGTCGAAAAAATCTTGAGTTTGAAATAGAAGATAAGGTTTTTCTTAAGATATCACCGACCAAAGGAATCCTTAGGTTCGGAGTTAAGGGTAAGCTAAGACCCAGGTTTATAGGACCTTATGAAATCCTCGAGAGAATAGGACCCGTCACTTATAGACAAATCTAGGAAGCGTTCACAACGTTTTTCACGTTTCTCAGTTGAGAAAATATGTTTACGATCCTAAGCACGTCATTAGTCAGCAAAACGTAGTTCTTGAATCTGACCTAAGCTATGAAGAAAAGCCGATATCGATTTTGGATAGAAAAGTCCAAGAATTAAGAACCAAATCGATACCAATAGTTAAAGTGTTATGGAATCACCACGAGCAAGAAGAAGCCACGTGGGAACTCGAGGAGAAGATGAAGGAGTGATATCCTCATCTTTTTGCAGAAGGTATGCAAATTTCGGGACGAAATTTTTTGTAAGGGGGGTAGGATGTAATTCCCCGTAATTTCCTTACGACCCTAAAATTTTAAAGTTAATTAAATAAATGGCTTTGCACGCCTAAGTTTATGATTTTGAATTCTAAGACTAACGGTCGAATCCGTTTCCGAAAATAAATTACAGAAGTCTTCTAGACGACTACTGTATTTAGGGTTAGCGCGTACGAAAAGTTTTTAGTTCGTGAACTCAGAACGGAAAACCGTCTGATTTTTACATTCACGAAATTGCGATACGAACTCGCTCGAGAAAGTTCATTTTTATGTTTTTCCGGACGAAACTCGGACTGTGTCATCCCGAGTTTTTATCAAAATAAATTTTCTAAATTTATTTTCCGATTAAGTTTCGTACGTTAAAATTTGTGGTCGAATCAGATCGCGACAATTTTTGTGCTGAGCTATGTTTTTCGTCAAACGTTTTCCGTAACATCGGATCGCGCCGAAAAGGCGCGTATTTCTTTCTTTTCCCTCACCCCAACCGACATCATCACCTCTCCATTAGAGGATATTTATGTTTTATAATGTTTAATTAGGACACCTATTAGTATACTATTTACCTTTACACTTGTTACCTTGTTATAAGTTAGGACTTTATGTTATAACAATTAAATCATCCCATCTCCTCCCAACATTCCCAAAATCGGCAGCTCCCCTCCCTCACTCTAGATCTTCATTACTTCCATCTCCATTGAAGAGAGCATCAAGAACTTCAAGAAGAAACACACAAGTCTTGATTCATCCATCCAAACCTCTTACATCTTTCATTAATTAGCAAGGTATTCACCTCCTCTTAACTTCTATCCATCCATCATCTTCTTCTTTTCATTTTTCTTCTTTTGATCGAAAATTAGAGTATTGGAATAGATGTTTCGATCTTGGATTAATGAAATTAGATGTGTTAGATAGGATAATTAGGGATTAAAATTGAACAAAAATCAAGAACCCTAATCCCCTTGTAATACCGAAAATTCTAGGGCTTGGGTAGGATTTTTGGATTTCTTCAATTAATGATAATTCTTGCTTAAGAGATGCTTAATTAGTGATTAGAACAAAGAGGAATCGAAAGCCCCATGTTTTGTGAAAATTCGATTAGGGTTTGAGTATGAATTTGGGGATTTATGCATGATAGTTTGAAATTGGATTGCAATTGATTAATTAATGTTATAGTAGGATGACTAATGAGTAAATGATGTTAATTGGAGAAGAAAATAACTCTCTTAAAAATATTTATTGAAATATAAGAGACGAAGAACACGTTATAAGTTGAAATATAGTGATGATATGAAATGATTGCATGCATAAAAGTGATTCTTGATAGATATAGATTAATGTCGTAAAATTTGAATGGAATTCGACAACTTTGAAAATCGCGTAAGAGACGAACAACTAGACGTAACTAATAACCGAGAAGTCGAATGAGAATTCTAATTTGATATTATTGTCAATGATGGACTTGAGAACAACTTTCTAGTTGACGTTATGAGCTTTCGAGCTAATATAATATGAGCTCTAGTGATAGTCGAGAACTAGAACGCGATTTGAATAAATTGTTGGTTTAGTAATTGTTAGTTGAAAGCCGACGTATAGAACGTCGTGCTATTGAACGAGTTTTGAGAAGGAGTTCGTCACGTACGGGAGTACGTGATGACTGCCTTGAGGGTCCAGTTTCTAAAGAAATCGAATACGAGAGCTTAGAACAAACCTAAGACGTTATACGTCGAATCTATCGAGCAACTAGGGTTTTCGCGGCAGTTTTGCGACCCTTTCCGGAAACTGTAATAACTTTCAGCTCGTTTATCGGATTTGTGATCCGTAAATTGGAGCGCGAACTAGACATCCCAAAATTTCGAGTGGTACAGGGCTCATCCCCTGTTTCCAAATCCTTTGTTCTGGGCAGCCTCCAGAGTCACTGTATTGCGCAGTAAAATTCCAATTTCAATTCTCCTAAGTTGTATCGTTCACAACTTAGTTTCTTTTGATCGTTTAAGCCGTAATAGCTAACGAATATTTTCCTATTGACCCTAGAGTTAAGTATGGAGCCTTGAGTGATAAAACCAATCGAGATCTCATCTCTTATTCGTTCAAGTAGAGAAGTAGTAAGCGAGAAATTTCACAAGTTGCTTAATAAACTAAAACGTAATTTTTTTTAAGTTGATTCTTTCCAACTTAGTTTCTTATGATCTTTTAAGTCGTATTAAGTTACCGACTACCCTCTCTACTGACCTAAGAGTCGAGTATGAGACCTTCCGAGTTCTAAACGGGATTAGTACGAGTCTCGTTTCCCGTTTGAGTAAGATGAATCTAGTAAGCGTGCAAATGCCTAAAGAATGAAACGACTAAAACTTATTTTCGATTCTCTTTGATCGATTATCTTTACGACCCGTTCTTAAGTTTTATTATTTTTACGATGAAGGAGAAAGCCAGCTGTAGAGAAAGGTCGGAAGATCCGAAGTTGGAAAGCTAGTGCCTTTTAGTTCTGTATATCGAGGTGGGCTTTTATATGCAAAATAAAACGAGCAATGCTCGGAAAATCTTTCTTTATCGCTTTGATATCTGTGTTTTCAAAGTGATATTATGGCATGAACTGTTTATGTTTTATGTGAGTTCTCTTGTACCTATCTGAGTCAACATTCGTGTTTTCCAGATTTAGAGTTAATCTAACTAGGTTAACTAACGATCGGCTCTGAGTTAGCTGCTAAGTACTTTTCAGAGTTAGTGTACTTTGTAACCTGTGGTGTATTGTGATATCCTGTTGAGGGATACCAGCCACGGTGAATGAGAATTGGTCAAGATTGATCGTAACATTAGTCAGAAAATGCTCGCGCGAGTGATTTATGAGAAAATAAAATGTTTAGTAGACGCGGGCCCTTTTCAATAAAATCCCGATGTGCTACGATTATGAAATGCCATTTTATCTATACTTATGATTATGTTTTCGGCATCGTGCCCACTAAGTACGTTTGTACTTAGCCCTGCATTGTTTTCTAAATGTGTAGGTTGAAGCGACGGTGAGCGGCAACGGTTGATGTTGAGTTGAAAGATAGGATGCGTTAGTTAGAACTCTTCCGCTGCAGAACTCTCAGTCTTCTTTTGAAATGTACCTTTGAAACAATACACTGTAGTTAAGTCTGTAAATATGAACTTAGTTTCTACTGTGTACTTTTGTCGAGTAATCCTTAGCGATTAACTCTTTCTTTATTAAATTCAAGTCTTGTTCATGGTTTATTTGATGCCTTTCATGTATGAGTAGTCAGTCAGCCCCCTTCTTCCCTGCTTCTTTAATCCAACTCCAGTCGCACCCCGGCTTCTGCCGTCCCTCGGGATTTAGGGCTGTGTCATACTCTCTCTCCCTCTCTCGGCAATACACACACCACACACATACACTTGAATTTCTTCCATGCAATCTTAGTATTCAAGCTCAAAATCCATAGAGATGAAGTGAAGATCATCATCCTCCATCTATTCCATCTATACCTTCAAGAAAAAGGTAAAAATTCATCAAGTTCTTGAGTTGAAATCCAATAATCACCCCCCATTTTTCTTCATTTTTGGCTCTCAATCCCTAAAAAAAATGGATGATTAATTTTGCGTTGTATTTTCTTTGAGGATTCAAGAGGAGTTCTTCCATACATCCAAGCTAAAATTTGAAGCTCATTTCCCCCTTCAATTCGATCCCAAGAAGCCAAGAAGAGGAGATCCAACTTTAATTTTCAAAGTATGATAATCCATTTGATTAATTGTATATATGTATATCTCTAAGCCCTAAAGAAAGAAAACATGCATGCATGGTATTTATTTTATGTTTAGGCAAACTTAGGTTACCGATGTGAGAATTAAATGAGAAGAAATCGATAGGAGAATCGAACAGTAGGATTTAATCGGTGAATTAAGAGAAGAAAAAGAAACTAAAAGTCCTAAAATCATGTTAATACCGAAAATAGTAGAAAAAATAAGAAAATGTGGATTTCTTGAGTTATTGATATCTTGATGCTTGATTTATGATTTTTATCGTGTTGAGAATGAAATCATATGCTTGAAAATTTGAAAAACCAATTACCCTAAAAAGTATGTAATTGCCGTGTGTTTTGGGAAGAAAAGGAGAAACTATTTTGTTGATTTTGTTGATGATTTAAGTGATGTTTTGATCATGAAATTATGATGTGAATTGATTGATTTCATCTTGTATAATATTAAGTATAACAAAATTGAATTGCATGTGAAGATATTAAAGAAAACAATTTGTGATAATATAGAAGATTTGATGTTTTGATGATATAATGTGTGTATAAGTGTTAGTTTGAATTATAGATGAAAATAGAAATTTTTGTAACAAAAAGAATGAAGTTTAAAACTTTTAAAAGTATTAACAATTGAAAAATGCATAAAAAGATACATCTAGTAAGTGTTCTTATAATAAAACTTGAAGATTTGAAATTTTATTAAATTAAATCAAAAAGAAATTTTGTAATTAAATTTAATAAGAGAAACTAGTTTTCATAAAAATTAATTGAAGAATAAAGGAAATTGTTAATTAAAGAAATTGGTCTTAAATTAAGAACAAAGAAGAAAAGAAGTTATTAATTAAATAAACAAGAGTCGAGAAAATCAAGTTAAAAAGAATTAATTAATAAGGAAATAAAAAGAAGTTTTAATCGAGTCAAGAAAAAGATGTTAGACGAGTTAAGTTTAAATACTCGTATAATTAATCAAGAAAATATTGGAATGAGGTGTCAAGCAATGATGTTGAAAGTAATTAATTAAAGTTAATTAAGTAAATTGTTTTTTCAAAACCATGTGGATTAAAAATAAATCGAGAAGAAATGTCGAGTTAATAATTAGAAAATAATAGTTGAGTTAAGAAATGAGAATTGAGTTAGAAATGGAAAGGAAATTCCAATTTCATAATAAATTAATATAAATTAAAAAGAAGTTTTATTAATTGAGTAAAAGTTTATAAAATTCTTCATAAAATAACGGATTTGGAAAAAGCGTTGTTTATAAGCCGAGAAAAGACAAATTATATCATTTGAGTTTTTATGAAAAGAAATGCATAATCGAATTAAGTTCTAAAGTATAATTAAATAAATGTTAATGTGTCTTGAAATGTGTTTGATTTATTTGGATTTGTTATGTAATTGAATAAATGTTGGAGTGTATGATATTAATTGTGACGTGAAGAATTACTAAGTTATTTATATGCAAAATGATTGAGCTATTGATTTGTCAAATCGAGAATTAATTAAGTCTTTTTAAAAGAAAACTCGAGTAATAGAATGTAGAAAGACGACGTTTTATAATTAAAGCGTGAAGTGCTAAGACGTTGGTTAGTAGCATTAACCAACCATCGAGTAGAGTTATTGGTTTAAAGACGAAAATGCGAGATCTTTTAGAAAAGATAAAGCTAAGAGAGACACGACTCAAGTAGAAGTCCTTCAGTTGAATCCAACACCTTTTTATCCGTCTTTGCGTATCTTATTTTTCTTTATTGATGTCGATCTATGAAGGATCATGCCGGATGGAACGATAAGCGAGGACGAATAGCCCTTAAAAACCGCCTAGCTAGAATCTTCGGAAGTCAGGTGGGCTTTTCTGAACCCAAACTAACGATGAAGTTATTATGCTATTGAATACTTATATGTTTGTAAATGCGATTGGCTTGCCGTTTTTATTGAGTTTGGTATGTGTTATCATCTGTTTATGTGAAGATGTTATTATCCTGTGAAAGGCAGGAAACCCACGTGTGGTATGTTGAATGTTGAGGTGACTGTGAGCCTTGTTTCGGCTAGGCCGGTCACAGTGCTTGAGAAGAAGGCCTACTTCTCAGTACAATGAGTTAATTTGTGACAGATGATGCATACTGTTGATATATGTTATGTTTGAGTGCGCAGTCTATTTAAAAGAAAATGTTTTAACATGCACAAGTAAAAACTGTTTTAAGTTATTAAGTACTTGTGATGTTTCGGCAAGGCAAGTTCAATTGCTATAGCTTTTAAAAGCATCTGTATCCAAATGTTTTGGCATGTGTTCACTGAGTACAAAGTACTCAGCCTTGCGTGTATTTCTAAACGTGCAGGTTGACTGGATGGTGATGGCATGGACGCTTGGTGGTGTGGTGTTTTTG
Organism: Schizonepeta tenuifolia; assembly: GCA_029490685.1. Lineage (NCBI taxonomy): Eukaryota > Viridiplantae > Streptophyta > Magnoliopsida > Lamiales > Lamiaceae > Schizonepeta > Schizonepeta tenuifolia. The sequence continues at coordinate 38,516,496 of CM055959.1, read as the reverse complement.
ATTGAGTCGAGTCGAATGTCGGACTGGCATTTGTACGTCTTCATACGTGCGAGTGTTGGATTTTGATGCAAGTTTCCGCTGCAAATTTTTGAAACAATGTCTGTTAATATACTCTGACACTTATGTTTTTATTCCGAGCGATATGCTCGATGGTTTAAATGCTTGTTGAAGTCTTAATCTCTTAACTTGAAATACTTATTACCCTTTATTGGTTGTGATTTTGAAATGCTCGGTTATTACTTCATTATGTCTTTGGAAGCCTTATTCGATTGCCTTGCTATATAATTGATGTTTCCCCAAGCATGTTCCCCGTATTTGAGTTGAATGCTAGTTGATTAGGTTGTGTTGTTATTCGTAAATCGCTTCTCGAGAGTCGGGGCGTGACATATAGCCTGGTACCACATTGTAGTGATCGGTGATGACCCCGAGCCGATCGGCGACTTTGTTGGTTTTACCTTAGCCATACACAGGCAGTTCTTTCATAGTCGAGTCATGTTGCCTATGCCGGTTGAGCAGCACCTGCCCTACCTTCACGTTCCGACAGAGGCTGAGGCCGAGTGTGAGCCGAGCCGTTAGCCCTAGACCCTGAGTTTGCTGCACTGTTGGAGCTGCCGCTAGTGTTGTCACCTGTTGAGGGATTAGTTCTAGGAGACGAGTACCTTAAGAGAGACGCAGAGCTGGCTGCGATGTTAGAGTTACCATCTCCTCTTACACCACTGGAGGAGATCTGTGCTGAGTGGACAAGAGTCCGGGGACAGGATGAGGTAGGGCCGTCTAGAGCCCGTTCTGCAGAGGTGTACCCATCCAGTTCACTTCCTGAGCACCTTCTTCCCCTCAAGAAGCGTGCAGTAGTATCCTGTTCAGACTACCTGATTTCAGACACGGAGAGGACTACTTCTAACGTACCTTCACCACCACCACTTACACTTCTGGACGGCACTACCTTGAGGGTTGACGAGGCACTCCAGCTCGTCTTTGGTTCAGATTCTGAGGAGGAGAATCCGGAGGAAGATCCAGAGGAGGACCCGATAGAGGAGGACCCTGAAGAGGACCCTGACGAGGATCCTGAGGAGGATCCTGAGGAGGACCCCGAGGAGTTGCAGGCCGTAGAGGGCAGTAGTGACTCGACAGCAACTTGTTGAGCAGGGCGTCTTAGACGCGTAGTAGTAGTAGAAGTCTCCTTTTGTCTTGTAAATAGTCGGATCAGTAACTATCTTTTTTGTAGTACTCCAAACGGATATGAAGTTTTTGGATCGTTTCCGTTCTAGTACTTTCAGTTGATACGGAGATGCAACTTGTTAGTGCACCCGGTTCATAGATAGGCAGTTAGCCTAGTTTAGACTAGTTGTAGTCTAACCTTTTGTATAAGTCCTCGTTAGAGGCAAAGCTAATATTCTTTTTGACGTGTATATATTTATATGATGACTTGAGAGTGGGCTTAATCTTATGAAAAGTTTCTTCTAAGTGCGTTTCGAAGAAAAAGTTTAGATGAATATTCCGGTTTAACCGAGAAGTTAAAAGTTTAAAAGAGCTAAGAATCGAATCTTTTATCAGTTTTCCTTTTCCGTGAAATTGTTTAAGTTAGGAAAAGAGTTAGAAAGTAAAAGAAGGCTTAAAAGTAAGGTGCTAATGAGAGTTTTGTTCTTATAGTTTTCAAAAGAAAATATGCCGTCGAGAGTTGTTAACAATCGTAGAGGACCTGGTAGACCCAGGGGACGTGGAAGACGTCAAGCTCAGAATGATAGAGAGGAAGAACAGGAACACCATAATACCCCTCCACCACCATCACCATCACCACCTCCACCACCACCCCGTCGTGACATTGAGGACTTGTTCCTTAAACGTAACCCACCTGTGTTTAATGGATCGGGAAACCCAAGCGATGCTGAGCTTTAGGTACGATCTATTGAAAGGATTTTCAAACTCCTTAGATGTACTGATGAGGAGCGACTACTGTGTGTCATGTTCCAGCTTTCGGACTAGCTGACTACTGGTGGGAAGCTCGGCAGAAAGTTTATACCCGCAGAGCATCTGGCTCGTTTCACCGGGAAGAATTCAAAGAAGCACTGTATGATAAATATGTACCTAAGACCTATAGAGCTCAGAATGAGGCTGAGTTCTATAACTTGAAGCAAGGGAAGATGACGGTTACAGAATACGACGCCAAGTTTTGTAAGTTGTCGAGGTATGCGCCTGCTCAGGTGGATACCAAGGAAAAGATAGTGAAGAAGTTTCGTGGGGGACTGAAACAGGAATTTGGAATTGCGTTAGCCAGTCATGGAGGACAGAGCTACATTGAAGTTTTAGGGCGAGCCCTAGAAATGGAGGCCGTAGTGCCTGACGAAAGAAAAGCAATAACAACCACACCTGCTCCAACCCAGAATCAAAACCGAGGTTACTACAACAACAACAACAACAACAACTAACCAAGGTAAGAGGAAATGGGATGGAGGAAACAACAGTGGCTACTACCAGCACTCCAATAATCAAGGAAACTAGAAGAATGGAAATTAGCAAGGCTATTAGCAGCCTAATCAAGGAAACAATTTTGGGAAGAAGCCATGGCAGGGAAACAGTCAATCGGGACTGTTACTTACAAGGAAATAGACAGGCAGGGTCAGGAAGAGGAAATAACTAGCAGAATCCAACCACAGGGACAAGAAAGGAATTATAACCATGGAAATAATAACCCAGGGAGGGTTACCTTTCCTGTTTGTCAAAAGTGTAATAGAGCGCATCTCGGCGTTTGCCAAGCAAATTCTGGGAATTGCTTCAACTATGGACAAAAGGGGCACATTAAGAGGGACTGCCCAAAACCATTGCAAAGCGGCAGGACACAATCAGTATGGACAGCCCCAACCTCTGAGGGTGATTCAGGCACAGCCGCAGCAGTAGATGACCCAGCAGCAGTTCCAGCAGCACGCTCAATAGCAACAGAATGCAAGGGCATGTGCGATCAAACAGGGTGCTCAGAATAAAGGAAAAGGAAACCTAGCATGTATGGGAAAAACTCCACAACATCCCTAGTTAAGATACTGTTTGATACTGGCGCATCGCATTCTTTTATTGCTGGTTCGTGTGCAGATAACTTAGATATCAGACCTGTACGAGCTGAACAACGCTATAAGAGTAGCTACACCTTTAGGAGAGATCACTACTTCCACGCATGTTTGCTCTAACCTAGAATTAGAAATTGGAACTCTTAAGGTTAAGGCGAACAATTTGAATGTTATGATAATGTGGGACGTAGATATAATCTTAGGAATGGACTGGTTGTCTGAGAATTATGCCACTATTCTCTGCAACGAAAGGAAAATCTCTTTTCAACCTCCGGAAAAAGAACCGACAGAATTTCATGGAATTACAATAGGCAAAAGAATACCGATAATATCCACAGTACAAGCCAAGAA
>CM055959.1:37239066-37273189 GCA_029490685.1 Schizonepeta tenuifolia | reverse complement strand
ACTATGAAGGGATAGAGGATGATTATTGGATTTTAAACTCAAAAATTTGAAGGATTAATACCTTTCTCTTCAAGGTATGCATGAACTAGATGGATGATGATGATCTTCACTTGTTCTTCATGGAATTAGAGCTTGAATACTAAGCTTCAATGGAGGAAATCTCAACTATGTGTGTGGTGTGTGTATGTTACGGTAGAGAGGAGGGAAGGGAGAGAGAGAATTTATTCTTGGCTTGCTTGGGAATTTTTGAGAGAGAGAGAGAGATGACTTGAGAGAAATGAAATGTAATGTATTTCTTTAGCTTATAGAATAAGATTTGACAAATGTTATGGAATATAATGATTATATCTCAACATAGGTGTTGAAAATAGGTTGAGAGAGAGATTTAGGGTAAGAGAGAGTAGATGTCGGTGAGTGAGAGGGAGAGAGATGAGAGAGATATTCCTTACAGATATAATTTTGTCCGGTTGAAAAAGTTTTCCGGATAAAAAGTCCGTATTATTTCATTATGTTGAAAACGGCTCTAATCTTTCCTCATCTCGTTTCCGACACTAAATCTATCTCAAACCTATCTCATGTCTCATTAAATAAATCAAGGATTCCGATTATCTAATTTTTAGGTCTAAATTCCAAATAATGAAGAAAACCTAAAAATTAGTCGGCCAATTAATCCGTTAAGGATTAAATTCTTATAACTCTCTCAAGTGATCTCAGATGAGCTTCTAACATATCTCAATGACCTTAAAATTAATTCTAGGTTCAAAAGATACTAATTGGGTCAATTTCTAAATTCATCGGTGAATAGTGCTTTCTCGGTTATTGATACTATTCATTCAAATGTAAAAATTCTCGGAATTCTCTGAAAATCAAACTCACGCTCAAACTCATATAAATAAACTCAATCAATGCATCACATCCTCAACTCAATCATTAAAAATAAATAAACTCACGTCAAAGCACATGGGGGCATTTGGTCTTTTCAGTCACTTCTTTTTATTTTTAGAAAATTTTTATTCCTCAAGACTCGTTATTAAATTAGAACGCACTCAAAGACTTACGAAAGTTCGGGTATTACAATAAGGATCCGTGTCTTATGAATAATGGAATGATGATATCTTCTCGAGGAACTTAATAAGTTTATCGTATTAAACCCTGCAGGTGGAATTAGATCCGATACGATAATAAGTTTAAGTGGTAGCACTCGAGATAATTATTTATTAGTAAATAATTAATTGATTAATTAATTGCTGTCAGAAGTATTTAATTAATTAATAGATATTCGACAATCTTAAACACGGAGATTAATTAAATCTAATACTAGCCCCGACTCAACTAAATAAATAAGAGGGTAAGTCAGTATTAATTTTTAGTGGAATGAATTAATATTTATATCTGATTTATATTTCTGGGTTGAATAGATTAAATCAGATATTATCGGGCCAATCTTATTTAAGCTAGTAGATCCTTGAATTGGCCCAATGGCCTATGTCTCTAGTGGGCTTAGGCGCCTACTCTCCTACGGCCCGTGAGGGTCGTCTAGGTTTAATGAATATGAGCAGTTAATTTATCTATAAATACAAGGCTCATAGGACTCATTATTAACTTGCATTCTAAGCAACCGAAACCTAGAGTGAGAGAGAGTTGGTTAAACCTAGAGTGAGAGAGAGTTGGCTAAATACAAGGCTCATAAGACTCATTATTTATCCAAAAATACTTTTTTATTTCTTTTTTCTATTTTCCTACTCGAGAGAAGGAGAATTGCTTAAAACATTTAGCAATACAATATACATTTGTCGTTTTTTACTCACAATTATTAAATGTTAATGTCTTTAAGGAATTATTTTATAGCACTAATAATTAGTAATTACTAAGTTATTAACCGATATATATATATTTAATTAGTAAATAATGTGTGATTAATTTTTTTTATTAATTTTCCAAGCATAATTAACAAAATTTAAAAGAAATATATTTGAATAAAAAAATAAGGCAAAAAATATATTCCCTCCGTCCCGTTTAACCTGTCTCATTTTGCCACTTTGGATGTCCTATTCAACTTGTCTCATTTTCTTTTACTGAAATAATTAAGAAATCATCCTACGTCTGTGATTTCTTAATTATTTCAGTAAAAGAAAATGAGACAAGTTGAATAGGACATCCAAAGTGGCAAAATGAGACAGGTTAAACGGGACGGAGGGAATATATTTTTTGCCTTATTTTTTTATTCAAATATATTTCTTTTAAATTTTGTTAATTATGCTTGGAAAATTAATAAAAAAATTAATCACACATTATTTACTAATTAAATATATATATATCGGTTAATAACTTAGTAATTACTAATTATTAGTGCTATAAAATAATTCCTTAAAGACATTAACATTTAATAATTGTGAGTAAAAACGACAAATGTATATTGTATTGCTAAATGTTTTAAGCAATTCTCCTTCTCTCGAGTAGGAAAATAGAAAAAAGAAATAAAAAAGTATTTTTGGATAAATAATGAGTCTTATGAGCCTTGTATTTAGCCAACTCTCTCTCACTCTAGGTTTAACCAACTCTCTCTCACTCTAGGTTTCGGTTGCTTAGAATGCAAGTTAATAATGAGTCCTATGAGCCTTGTATTTATAGATAAATAACTGCTCATATTCATTAAACCTAGACGACCCTCACGGGCCGTAGGAGAGTAGGCGCCTAAGCCCACTAGAGACATAGGCCATTGGGCCAATTCAAGGATCTACTAGCTTAAATAAGATTGGCCCGATAATATCTGATTTAATCTATTCAACCCAGAAATATAAATCAGATATAAATATTAATTCATTCCACTAAAAAATTAATACTGACTTACCCTCTTATTTATTTAGTTGAGTCGGGGCTAGTATTAGATTTAATTAATCTCCGTGTTTAAGATTGTCGAATATCTATTAATTAATTAAATACTTCTGACAGCAATTAATTAATCAATTAATTATTTACTAATAAATAATTATCTCGAGTGCTACCACTTAAACTTATTATCGTATCGGATCTAATTCCACCTGCAGGGTTTAATACGATAAACTTATTAAGTTCCTCGAGAAGATATCATCATTCCATTATTCATAAGACACGGATCCTTATTGTAATACCCCGAACTTTCGTAAGTCTTTGAGTGCGTTCTAATTTAATAACGAGTCTTGAGGAATAAAAATTTTCTAAAAATAAAAAGAAGTGACTGAAAAGACCAAAATGCCCCCATGTGCTTTGACGTGAGTTTATTTATTTTTAATGATTGAGTTGAGGATGTGATGCATTGATTGAGTTTATTTATATGAGTTTGAGCGTGAGTTTGATTTTCAGAGAATTCCGAGAATTTTTACATTTGAATGAATAGTATCAATAACCGAGAAAGCACTATTCACCGATGAATTTAGAAATTGACCCAATTAGTATCTTTTGAACCTAGAATTAATTTTAAGGTCATTGAGATATGTTAGAAGCTCATCTGAGATCACTTGAGAGAGTTATAAGAATTTAATCCTTAACGGATTAATTGGCCGACTAATTTTTAGGTTTTCTTCATTATTTGGAATTTAGACCTAAAAATTAGATAATCGGAATCCTTGATTTATTTAATGAGACATGAGATAGGTTTGAGATAGATTTAGTGTCGGAAACGAGATGAGGAAAGATTAGAGCCGTTTTCAACATAAATGAAATAATACGGACTTTTTATCCGGAAAACTTTTTCAACCGGACAAAATTATATCTGTAAGGAATATCTCTCTCATCTCTCTCCCTCTCACTCACCGACATCTACTCTCTCTTACCCTAAATCTCTCTCTCAACCTATTTTCAACACCTATGTTGAGATATAATCATTATATTCCATAACATTTGTCAAATCTTATTCTATAAGCTAAAGAAATACATTACATTTCATTTCTCTCAAGTCATCTCTCTCTCTCTCTCAAAAATTCCCAAGCAAGCCAAGAATAAATTCTCTCTCTCCCTTCCCTCCTCTCTACCGTAACATACACACACCACACACATAGTTGAGATTTCCTCCATTGAAGCTTAGTATTCAAGCTCTAATTCCATGAAGAACAAGTGAAGATCATCATCATCCATCTAGTTCATGCATACCTTGAAGAGAAAGGTATTAATCCTTCAAATTTTTGAGTTTAAAATCCAATAATCATCCTCTATCCCTTCATAGTTTTCGGCTATTATGCCCTAAATGGATGATTAATTTTTGTTTCATTTTTCTTGAGGGATTCAAGATGAAAACTTCCATGAGAATTCAAGCTAGGAGTTGAGCCCTAATTTCCACCATATTTTCGGTTCCAAGAGATCAAGAGGAGGAGATCAATTTAATTTCCAAAAGTATGGTTATTTATTTGATTTCTTGTATATATGTAATCCCTATAATCTCTAAAGAAAGAAAAGCATGCATGCATGATATTTATTTTATGTTTAGGCAAACTAGGATTTTATCGATGTGAGGATCGAATGAGGAAATCGTTAGGGAAATCGAACCCTAGGATTTAATCTATGAATTAAGAGAGAAAAAGAAATTAAAAGCCCTAAAATTTGGTTAATACGGAAAATTTAGGAGAAAAATAAGAAAATATGATTTTCTTGAGTATTTGTTAATTTGATGTTTGAATTATGTTTTTGAATATATTGTGAATGAGTATATGTGTTTGAAAAATTTAAAAATCGAATGCCCTAAAAATCTTGTTAATGCCGTGATTTTTCGGCTAGGAGGAAAAAAATATTTTGTTGATTTTGATGATGATTTAATTGATGTTTTGAACTTGAGATAGTTATGAGATGTGATGATTTAAGCCCTTATGTTGTTAAGTGTGAGAAAATCGATATATATATATATATATATGAGGTTTTTGAAGAAAAATAATTTTATGATGATCTAGTAAATTTGATGATCTTGATGTCATAATGTTATTGAGTATATCTGAGTATTAATTTGAATCCTAGATGAAGATAGGATTTAATGAGCTATAAAGAATGAGATTTTAAGTTAAAAAGGGGAGAAATATCGAAAAATATGAAAAAGAATACTTAGTAGGTGTTCTAGGTGTTCCAGGTGTTCTTGAGGTAAAATTTGAAGATTTGAATTTCAATTAAATTAATTCAAAAAGAAATTAGTTGTTTAAATAATGAAATAATCAAGATATTTGTTAGAATAAAAATTAAATAGAAAATAGAAAATAAAAAAAGAGAAAAGTTATTAATTGAGGAATGAGTCATAAGTTAGAATTAATAAAGGAAAAATAATTTCCTTAGTTAAATCATTAGAGTCGAGGAAAAAATTGGTTGAGATAAGTAAATCGAGTTAAATGAATCGAGAATTAGAGAAATTTGTGATTGAGAATTAAATAGAGAAGAAAATTAGAAGTTATAATAATCGAGAAGTAGAAGTTGAAATAAAACTCGAGAATTTAAGTTATAAAACGAGTATGAAATTTTAATCAAGTTGAGTATGATTGTTCCTAAAACTAATCGAGGATTTTGGAATAAAAATAAATAATTCAAAAGATAATTTCTTATTTAGATAAGGAATGACAAAGTATGAAAATACTAAAGTGAGTCGAGCTTTGAAAATAAATGAATCAAGATAAGTTATTGAGTTAATAAATTAAAATTAGTCTTGAGTCGAGAATACGAGATGAGTTGTCAAAAGACGAATTTTCTTAAGAGTTTATTAAAAATTAAAAGAGAAATGATAATAATAGTTGAGTAAGAAATAATAATACGTATATGAATACGTATACATAGACGACGAGTTTTGGAATAGTGTCGTATACTGAGTCGATAAGAATAAATTTATTATTTGAGTTTTAAATTAAAAATAATTCCTATTATTTGAATATTATTTAAGAAGAAGAGTTTATATTTGAGAATTAAAGAAAGAATCTTCCTAAAAACAAAAGTCGAGTAATGACTAATGTGTCTTGAAGTGTGAATCGAATATGTGACAACATGTTTGATATATTGAGTTATTGTGTGACTAAATCAATGTACTTGAGTGAAACATTTTGTTTTAATAATAACGTGAACAAATTGTTGAGAATGCTATTAATGCATGCGATTTGAATATGCCTTTATGTGCAAACGATTGAGTTAATAAGTCGTTAATTAAACCGAGAATTGATTGAGAATGCATGAAAGAATTCGAGTAATAGAGTTTAGATAGAAGACGTTTCTTAAAGTAAGGAGAAAAGCGGAAACGATGTCGAGTAGCAGTTATATTTTGACGAGATTGCGAGATAAATCCCTTAGTAATTGAGAGACGAGAAGAGAACCGAGGAACGAGGTTTAGCTAGAAGAGATTAAAATCGAGAAAGACGACTCAAGTAGAAGTCCTTCAGTCGAGACAAACGTCTACTATTCGTCTTGCATAGTATCTCATTTTCTTAATCGATGTCAACTATGAAGGATCAAGCGGGACGGAGAAGTAGCGAGGACAAATAGCAAGTAAGTCGCCTAGCTAATCGACGGAGGGCAGGTGGACTTTTCTAAAACCAAAACTCCGATGAATGCTATTGTTATTATTTGAAGTATTATTATTATTATGATGTGAGTTTTAAATACAATTGACTTGCCGATTTTATGTGATGTTTGGTATGTTTTATCATCTGCTTGAATAAGATGTTGTTATCCTGTGAAAGGTAGGAAATCCACGTGTGGTATATGAATTGTTGATGGTGACTGTGAGCCTTGCTTCGGTTGGGCCGGTCACAGTGTTTGAGAAGGAGGCCTACTTCTCAACACAAATGGATGGATGATGTGGTAGATGATACATACTGTTTGATGTATATAATTGTTTTGACTGCGCAGTCTATTCAAATGAAAATGTTTTTGCATTCACAAGTAAACCGTTTAAAATTGCATTAATACTTGTGATGCTTCGGCAAGGCAAGTTCAATTGTTATAGCTCTAAGAGCAAAATTTTCAAATGTTTTTGGCATGTGTTCACTGAGTACGAAGTACTCAGCCCTGCATGTATTTCTAAACATGCAGGTTAGCGGGATGGTGATGGCAAGGACGGCTTGGTGATGTGGTGTTTTTGTTGAGTCGAGTTGAATGTCAGACTTGCAATTGCATGTCTTCATACATGTGATTGTTGGGATCGAGTCAAATAATCCGCTGCAACTTTTAGAATTGAAAGACTGTTAATCTATACTCTGATACTTGTTCTAATTCCGAGCGATGTGCTCGATGTCTTTTATTGCCTTGATGAATCTTGTTTTTGTTGACTTGAAATACTTATCCTATTCGAATTGAGATGTAAATTATACATGCTCGATTGTTATTTGGTCATATCTCTAAAAGTATGTTTGAATGTTACTGCTTTCCGTTGATATTCCCTTACATTTCCCGAGCATGTTTTCCGTGTTTGAGTTGATTGATAGATGGTTGAGTAGTGTTAGTGTTAGTACGTCGCACCTCGGGAGTCGGGGGTGTGACACGTTGGTATCAGAGCAAGGTCTGACTGCTCTGAAGTCTGATATTCTTTGATGAGTCGAGTCTAGATTTATTTCCTAGACTTATCTGAGTCAGTAAAACACACCAAGCAATCCTCCATCTCATCCGGCAACCAGGTACGCCTTATTTTCTAAAAGCTTTTTGAGTTTAAAGTGATGATTAAGTTATCAAGTTATTGAGATTTTGAGTTATTTATGATTTATGATGTTTAGAGATAAAAGCTTATTAAGTTGATTGAATAACTAGATTGCTTTAGAATGTCCTCCCTAATGCGTGTTTTGTGTGAAAAAATCGGAAAGGATGAAACGTTTGTGCAAGAGGATATGTGAATTGGAATTGCCCGATACCATGAGCGAAATTACCCCTTTGGAAAGCAAAAATGAGTATGTGGTGGTTGGAAATTCTAGCACGCTTGTTTAACTATTTAAGTGTGCTTAATTCGTTTAAAATTCGTATAGGATGGACGACAGTGATTGGATGCAGGAATACCGACATGTGAGGAAAATGAATAACAAATCTTTAGCTGAATTTCTGGCACGCTACCACAAGATATGGGAAAAAGTCCAGTATTTGGACATCGGACCGCTAGAGGGCCCCATCTAATTCAAGCATTGCCTCGTGAATGGAGAGACTGGGTAGCATCTCTTGTCCATCGATTCTTAGGTTACCATTATCTTGACGGATCCCTTTACAGAGATGTTAATGCGTTTATCTCCACAATCTTAGGTCAGTACATGCAATACGGCGCCCCTCCGCCAGAGCCGTACGAGGACGACGATTCTAATGTGCAAAACGAAATTGTCCGTAGTCCCCCACTAATTTTTTTCAGGATGGTCCAGTTCCCCCTCATGTTCCTTCGCCGCCACGAGTTGAACCCGAACCTCGAGCTCCTTATCAAGATTATCTTTATGTGAATGGTGTGCTTCCAATCCGAGCTTTTGACCCCTCTGCCTTGTCTAGCTCTCCAACTTTGCAGCCAAACGGATACCATGACCCTAATGGAATTTCGTCGCCTCTAGAAGATCAGTTCGCAGCGTATATGCAACGTAATCAAGCATCTCCTCTAGTTCAGCCCGAAGCAGAGCCTTCTAGGCCAACCCGTTCTGGTAACGGTAATGATGATGAGAACGAGGATGAGCCGACAGCTGCAGCGACTGTGGGAAGAGGATATCTTCAAGCTCTACCCAATGATTTCTTTCCTGCTCCCTATACCTTCGCCCCTACCCCTGTAGTGAGGCCCGATAATGAGTATGAATCCCAGTTTGGTGCTCATGCCGATATAGCCTCTTATCTTCGTTGTGAGGAAAATCCCGACACCCCGTCTTGGGTTGAATCCGAATTACCTGCACTTAACTATACTCTCCAGGATTACGAGGAAGAAGCAAGAGCCATAGAACTTGAGCGTTTTAACGCCATGAACGATATTGGGAGAGGAGGACAGCCTGCAGTGAACGCAGCAGAAGAAGAGGAAGAAGAGGAAGAGGATCCCGAGGAGGATCCCGAGGAAGAAGAGAACCTTTGAGGAGAATGTTCCAGGAGATTCAATTGCGGAAATGTTCTAAGCGAAGATGATTCTAATGTGTAGAATCAGTCCAAGAAAGTTGTGGAATTTGAGTAGTATTATCGTTGGTGTTGAGAGTCGAACTTTATTTATCTTATGCAGTGATGTAATTATTCATGGAACAATGTGGAGTTAGTTAATTAAGGATCGAACGCGAAGTGAGAACTCGTGTAGCTCAATTAGAATGCTAGAATAAGGAAATTTTCTGTGTAAATGCCTAATCCCTATTGTATTTAAAGTCCTCAAAATAGGCCGCTGGCGAGTGAAGTTAAAAAGATGAGCCATTAGGTCATCAAAATAAACTTTGAGTCTCCCGAGTAATTAAATCAAGCCGAGTATACGAGATCTTTAACTAATATTGAGATGAAAATGAGTTAATTAAATAACTTATGCTTGAGAAGTTAAAAACTTAGGGAATGAGTTATATTATGTGAATGTCTTGAGTAATGAGAAGGCTTTACTTTGAGAACATGTGAATATTGATGTGATGATTGAGATTTTTGTTGTGAATATGATTGACCTGTTTGAGGAAGTAATTATGTTGAGAGTATGTATCTACGATGATGATTATTAAATTGCTTCTTATTTATGTTGATAAGTACCGATTGAGAACCATATTCCTCCCAAAAAAGGAAATGTTTTCAGAATCGAGAAAGGTCCTGAGTGAATTAGTTTATTGAGAGGCTAAAGTTTTTCTTTTGCATTTCTTTAGAATGCCGCCAAGATGAAGAAATAGAAATATTAGAGATGATCAGGAGGAACAGCGTGATCCTACTCCGCCCCCTCCAAATGAGCGACGTGTCGAAGAACTTTTTCTTCGCCAAAATCCCCCAACTTTAGATGGTAAAGGCAGTCCGGCTGAAGCCGAAGACTGGATTCGTTCTCTCGAGCGAATTTTTCGTTTTCTTCGTTGCACCGATCGTGAACGACTAGAGTGTATGACGTATCAGTTGAAAGGAACTGCCAACTACTGGTGGGAAGCAAGACAAAGGATGTATACACCAGAAGAACGTGAGAATTTGTCTTGGGATCAGTTCAAAGAAAAGGCGAATGAATTTGCCTTGTATGAAAAGTATGTGCCTAGAAGCTATCGTAAACAAAAGGCGAATGAATTTGCCAATCTGAGGCAAGGAAAGAAGACTATAGCCGAGTACGATCGAGAGTTTTGCGAGTTACCTCGATTCGCGCCCGATAAGGTAGATACCGATGAGAAAATGTGCGAGTTGTTTCGAACAGGGTTAAGGCAGGATATTCGAGTAGTTTTAGCCAGTCAGAGTGGTCTGACTTATGCCGAAGCCCTGAACCGAGCCCTCGATATTGAGTTGGCCATGCAGTCGGAGAAAGGATCGCATTCTTCAGCGAATCCTCAATTTCAAAGCCAGACGACGACGACCGTAACTACCCATCAATCTCAGTTCGGTCAGCATGGAAAGAGGAAAGGAAAGTGGAGTGGTGGAACCCACCCAAGTAAGAAACCGTGGCAAGGAAAAAGCCAGCAGCAACCCCAGCAATTCCAAAAGGCGAGAGCTCCACAGGTCAACCGAAGTAATGTACCTGTAGGACCTCAAGGACTTCCTGCTTGTTCGAAGTGTGGAAAGATGCATCAAGGCATCTGTAGAATTGGAAGTAACGTCTGCTATACTTGTGGTCAGCCTGGTCATTTCTCAAACCAGTGCCCGATTAAGCAGCAAGGAACGAGTGGCGGAAGGCTAAATTAGTTTCAGCCTTCGCAGATGAAAGCCGTTGAGGCAACTCGACCGTAAAAGTTCATTCAGTATCAGCATAAGCTGCAGCAGCCAAAGCAGCAACCTCCTCAGCAAGAGTCCCCGCATTTTCAAAGAGCCTTCGCAATTGAGAAAAAACCGACAGCTAAGGATAAAGGAAATTTAGCAGGTATGGGAAAGCTTAACGACATACCTATTATTGTTTTATTCGATACGGGTGCTTCGCATTCGTTTATATCTAGTATTTGCGTAGAGAACCTAGATTTGGAAGTAGAAGAACCGAACAAGGTGCTTAGTGTCGCAACCCCTATAGGAAAATCTGCGTTAGTTTCGCGCGTTTGTTCGAACTTAGAATTTGAATTCGGAAATCGCAATTAGTTGTTAGCAAAATCCCTAAATATAATCCAAATGTGGGACGTAGATATAATCCTAGGAATGGATTGGTTAACTGAGAATTTTGCAATGATTCGTTGTGATTTGAGACAAATTTCGTTTCAACCCCCTGGAGAAGAGCCAACCGCAGTCTTCGGAGTCGAGAGGAGAGTGAGGAAGAGTATGCCGATCATTTCGACTATGAAGGCGCAGAAGTTAATGAAGAGGAGAGATACACAAGTGTATCTAGTCTATTTGAATAAAGAAGAGAATCAAGAGTTGAGTATCGATGATGTGCCTATCGTGAGAGAATTTAAGGACGTGTTTCCAGAAGTATTACCAGGATTACCCCCTGATCGACAATTGGAGTTTACGATTGACTTAGAACCAGGATCAGCTCCGATATCAAAAGCTCCGTACAGAATGGCTCCAAAGGAACTCCAAGAATTGAAGATCTAGTTGCAAGAGTTGTTAGACTTGGGTTTTATCCGACCAAGTGTATCGCCTTGGGGAGCTCCGATCCTATTTGTGAAGAAAAAGGACGATAGTTTAAGAATGTGCATAGACTACCAAGAACTTAACAAGATTACGCTCAAAAACAAGTATCCTTTACCAAGGATAGATGATTTGTTTGATCAGCTTAAAGGAGCCGGTGTTTTCTCCAAGATCGACTTAAGATCTGGATACCATCAATTGAGGATCAGACAAGAAGATATTCCAAAAACTGCGTTCATAATGAGATATGGACATTACGAATTCATAGTAATGCCATTTGGATTGACAAATGCTCCAGCAGTATTCATGGATCTGATGAATAGAGTTTTTCACGAATATTTGGATAAATTTGTGATTGTCTTCATTGACGACATTTTGGTATATTCGAGAGATGAAGCCGAACATGAGAAGCATCTGAGAATCGTGTTGGAAAAGCTAAGATCTGAGAAGTTGTATGTCAAGTTCAGTAAGTGTGAATTTTGGCTGAAGGAAGTAAATTTCTTAGGACACGTTGTTTCGTCCGAAGGAATTAAAGTGGATTTGGAAAAGGTGAAAGCTGTGCAAGATTGGAAATCTCCGACGTCAGTGCATGAAATTCGTAGTTTCCTTGGTCTAGCAGGTTACTATCGGAGATTTATAGAAGGATTTTCCAAAATTGCAAAGCCAATGACGAACTTGTTGAAGAAAGAAACAAAGTTTGAATGGACGGAAGAATTAGAAAGCAGTTTCCAAGAGCTCAAGAAAAGATTAACTACAGCTCCAGTATTAGCCCTTCCCGAGCTAGAAAAAGATTATGTCATTTATATTGATGCATCAGCCCAAGGATTAGGATGTGTGCTAATGCAAGATGGAAGAGTAATTGCATATGCTTCAAGACAACTCAAACCCCATGAAGAGAAGTATCCAACTCATGACATGGAGTTAGCAGCTGTCGTGCATGCTTTGAAGATTTGGCGACATTATCTTTATGGAGCCAAGTGTGAAATATTTTCAGATCATAAGAGTGTAAAGTACTTTTTCGAGCAGAAGGAGTTGAATATGAGACAAAGAAGATGGCTAGAGTTGGTAAAAGATTACGATTGCAAGATATCTTACCATCCCGGTAAAGCTAATGTTGTAACTGATGCGCTAAGTCGAAAAAGAAAGAAGGAAAATTCGGAAGGAATCGAATTAGGATTTTTGTTGAGTAATGAAGTCAAGTTGATCGAAGAATTCGGAAATATGAGAATCGAAGTGATTGTACCACCAAAGACAGTAGAGCAAGTGATTACTACCTTAGTAGTAATGCCAGATTTGAGAACTCGTATTATAGAAGGACAAAGAAGAGATGAAGAATTAGAAAAGTTGAGGATGAAGGTGAGAAGTGAAGGAGTTAAGGATTTCTCCGAGTCGAGCGATAATGCCTTGTTGTATCAAGGAAGAATTTGTGTGCCCAATGACGAGAATTTGAGGAACGAGATAATGAGTGAAGCTCATGAAACCCCGTACACAGCCCATCCCGGCAGCACGAAGATGTACCAAGACTTAAAGCGACAGTTTTGGTGGAATGGAATGAAAATGGACGTGGCATTGTTCGTAGAAAGATGTTTAGCCTGCCAACAAATGAAGTCCCTACATCAAAGACCGTATGGACTGTTGCAGCCACTACCAGTCCCTGAGTGGAAGTGGAATGGAATCACGATGGATTTCGTGATAGGACTACCAAAGTCGAGGAAAGGAAACACAGTAGTATGGGTGATTGTGGATAGAATAACAAAGTCTGCTCATTTCATACCTATTCCACACACCTATGGATCAGACAAGTTAGCTCAGATTTATGTTAAGGAAATCGTAAGATTGCACGGAGTGCCGAGTACGATTACCTCCGATAGAGATTCGAAGTTCACAGCCCGTTTTTGGGAAAGTTTCCACAAGGAGTTGGGAACACAGTTGCAGTTTAGCACTGCTTATTATCCCCAGACCGATGGTCAATCCGAGCGAACGATTCAAATTCTTAAGGATATGTTAAGAGCTATTTTATTAGAGAAAGGAAGTGAGTGGGAAAATTTTACCTCTTGTCGAATTTGCCTATAATAATAGTTATCAGAATACGATAGGAATGGCCCCTTACGAAGCCCTTTACGGAAAAAAGTGTAGATCGCCGCTTTATTGGGACGAAGTAGGCGAGAGAAAAGTGATAGGGCCAGAAGCGATCGAGGAGATGATAGAATCTGTGCGACTGATTCGCGAGAAGATTAAGGAAGCTCAGAGCCGACAAAAGTCGTATGCCGATAACCGAAGATCCGAGTTAGAGTTCGAAGTAGGAAATAAAGTGTTCTTGAAGGTGTCGCCTTCAAGAGGAGTGTATCGTTTTGGAGTTAAGGGAAAGCTAAAACCTCGATTTATAGGACCGTTTGAAATCCTTGAGAGGATTGAATTTGTATCATATAGATTAACGTTACCTCCCAGTTTTGGGAATTCGCATAACGTTTTTCACGTGCCGCAATTGAGGAAGTATGTCTTCGATCCAAAGCACGTGATACGCCAAGAGGATGTAGAATTGAAGCCCGATTTAAGCTACGAGGAGAAACCCGAGAAAATTCTAGATCGTAAAGTTCAGCAGCTTAGAATGAAATCAATTCCCTTAGTGAAGATTAAGTGGCGTCATCATGATCTCGAAGAAGCCACATGGGAACTCGAATAAAAGATGAGGGTAAAATATCTCGAGCTGTTTTCTCAAGGTTAGTAAATTTCAGGACGAAATTTTTTTATAAGGGGGTGAGGATGTAATACCCCGAACTTTCGTAAGTCTTTGAGTGCGTTCTAATTTAATAACGAGTCTTGAGGATTAAAATTTTTCTAAAAACAAAAAGAAGTGACTGAAAAGACCAAAATGCCCCTATGTGCTTTGACGTGAGTTTATTTTTTTTAATGATTGAATTGACGATGTGATGCATTGATTGAGTTTTTATTTATATAAGTTTGAGCATGAGTTTGATTTTCAGAGAATTCCGAGAATTTTTACTTTTGAATGAATAGTATCAATAACCGAGAAAGTACTATTCACCGATGAATTTAGAAATTGACCCAATCAGTATCTTTTGAACCTAGAATTAATTTTAAGGTCATTGAGATATGTTAGAAGCTCATCCGAGATCACTTGAGAGAGTTATAAGAATTTAATCCTTAACGGATTAATTGGCCGACTAATTTTTAGGTTTTCTTCGTTATTTGGAATTTAGACCTAAAAATTAGATAATCGGAATCCTTAATTTATTTAATGGGACATGAGATAAGTTTGAGATGAATTTAGTGTCGGAAACGAGACGAGGAAAGATTAGAGCCGTTTTCAACATAAATGAAATAATACGGAATTTTTTATCCGGAAAACTTTTTCAACCGGAGAAAATTATATCTGTAAGGAATATCTCTCTCATCTCTCTCCCTCTCACTCACCGACATCTACTCTCTCTCACCCTAAATCTCTCTCTCAACCTATAACATTTGTCAAATCTTATTCTATAAGCTAAAGAAATACATTACATTTCATTTCTCTCAAGTCATCTCTCTCTCTCTCTCGAAAATTCCCAAGCAAGCCAAGAAGAAATTCTCTCTCTCCCTTCCCTCCTCTCTACCGTAACATACACACACCACACACATAGTTGAGATTTCCTCCATTGAAGCTTAGTATTCAAGCTCTAATTCCATGAAGAACAAGTGAAGATCATCATCATCCATCTAGTTCATGCATACCATGAAGAGAAAGGTATTAATCCTTCAAATTCTTGAGTTTAAAATCCAATAATCATCCTCTATCCCTTCATAATTTTAGCTATTATGCCCTAAATGGATGATTAATTTTTTTTTCATTTTTCTTGAGGGATTCAAGTTGAAAACTTCCATGAGAATCCAAGCTAGGAGTTGAGCCCTAATTTTCACCATATTTTCGGTTCCAAGAGATCAAGAGGAGGAGATCAATTTAATTTCCAAAAGTATGGTTATTTATTTGATTTCTTGTATATATGTAATCCCTATAATCTCTAAAGAAAGAAAAGCATGCATGCATGGTATTTATTTTATGTTTAGGCAAACTAGGATTTTATCGATGTGAGGATCGAATGAGGAAATCGTTAGGGAAATCGAACCCTAGGATTTAATCTATGAATTAAGAGAGAAAAAGAAATTAAAAGCCCTAAAATTTGGTTAATAACGAAAATTTAGGAGAAAAATAAGAAAATATGATATTCTCGAGTATTTGTTAATTTGATGTTTGAATTATGTTTTTGAATATATTGTGAATGAGTATATGTGTTTGAAAAATTTAAAAATCGAATGCCCTAAAAATCTTGTTAATGCCGTGCTTTTTAGGCTAGGAGGAAGAAAATATTTTGTTGATTTTGATGATGATTTAATTGATGTTTTGAGCTTGAGATAGTTATGAGATGTGATGATTTAATCCCTTATGTTGTTAAGTGTGAGAAAATCGATATATAATATATATATATATATATATATATATTTATATATATGAGGTTTTTGAAGAAAAATAATTTTATGATGATCTAGTAAATTTGATAATCTTGATGTCATAATGTTATTGAGTATATTTGAGTATTAATTTGAATCCTAGATGAAGATAGGATTTAATGAGCTATAAAGAATGAGATTTTAAGTTAAAAAGGGGAGAAATATCGAAAAATATGAAAAAGAATACTTAGTAGGTGTTCTAGGTGTTCTTGAGGTAAAATTTGAAGATTTGAATTTCAATTAAATTAATTCAAAAAGAAATTAGTTGTTTAAATAATAAAATAATCAAGATATTTGTTAGAATAAAAATTAAATAGAAAATAAAAAAAGAGAAAAGTTATTAATTGAGGAATGAGTCATAAGTTAGAATTAATAAAGGAAAAATAATTTCCTTAGTTAAATCATTAGAGTCGAGGAAAGAATTGGTTGAGATAAGTAAATCGAGTTAAATGAATCGAGAATTAGAGAAATTTGTGATTGAGAATTAAATAGAGAAGAAAATTAGAAGTTATAATAATCGAGAAGTAGAAGTTGAAATAAAACTCGAGAATTTATGTTATAAAACGAGTATGAAATTTTAATCAAGTTGAGTATGATTGTTCCTAAAACTAATTGAGGAGTTTGGAATAAAAATAAATAATTCAAAAGATAATTTCTTACTTAGAGAAGGAATGACAAAGTATGAAAATACTAAAGTGAGTCGAGCTTTGAAAATAAATGAATCAAGAGAAGTTATTGAGTTAATAAATTAAAATTAGTCTTGAGTCGAGAATACGAGATGAGTTGTCAAAAGACGAATTTTCTTAAGAGTTTATTAAAAATTAAAAGAGAAATGATGATGAGTTTATTATGTGATTTGGCCATATTGGGGCTATCACCCCAATTTTTAGCCCACCAATTTTACAAATCCAAATTTTGGCCATCCCTTTACAAATTGAGCCCGAAAGCTAAGCCCGCGGGTTTTAACTATTTGAGCCTAAACCGGATCCTAACTAACCCGCCCAACCGGGTCACAATACCCACCCAAATTAGATTTACCGTATCTCATGAATTGAATTCACCCTCTTTCTCTCAGCTCGACGGCGCTCTCTCTCTCTCTTTCTCTCTTCCAGCTTCATCTCTCATTCTCTCTCTATTTCTCTCTTCCTCCCGTCGCATGAAATTGATATGTTCCATCCATTTGTTGATTAATCCGGGAATTGTAATTTAGGATCGGAGCTCACCTATCCTCGTCACCATTTGAAATTGATCCGACACGATTTCTCGAGCTCACCTATCTCCGGCGACATCACCGACGAAAATCTCTGGATCGGAGTTACTTTCTCAAACGATCTCCTCTTTACGAACATGCAATTCTAAGATTATTGAGGTTATTCTAAAATTCTCTTCAATCATGCAATTGTTCCGTTTGTACTTGTTTTTAGATTAATCTAGGTAATTATGTTATGAATGTGTTTACATGATGTGAATTGCTTAGTTAAATTCTGATTAGGCATCCATTTCTATTTGATTTGATTGTTGTTTCACGTTTTTCAACTCATTCTGTGTGTACATGGTTGCTGTGATTTGGTATAGTTGGAACGAATGACTTCAGTTGTTCCAACTGTACCAAGCTTACATGGCTTAATTCATCTTCGTTTACATGTTCTCAATTTGTGTGTACATGCATGGTGTGTTTTGGTACAGTTGGAAACGACTGGCTTCAGCTGTTCCAACTGTACCAAGTTTCCATTGTTGAATTCGTATTCGTTTTGTTGTTCTCGATTTGTGTGTGCATGCATGGTGTGTGTTTGGTACAGTTGGAACGACTGATATCAGCTGTTCCAACTGCACCAAAGAAGAGAGTTGATCCCTGTTCCCCCTAGGGTTCACCATTAGGATTTTTAGAATGCCACCTTTCCCTAATTGTGCATGGTGTGTTTTGGTACAGTTGGAACGACTGATATCATCTGTTCCAACTGTACCAAGCTTCCATGGCTAAATTCGTCTTCGTTTAGTTGTGTGTGCATGCATGGTGTGTGTTTGGTGCAGTTGGAACGACTGATATCAGCTGTTCTAACTGCACCAAAGAAGAGAGTTGATCCTCGTTCCCCCTAGGGTTCACCATTAGGGTTTTTAGAATGCCACCGTTCCCTAATTGTGCATGGTGTGTTTTGGTACAGTTGGAACGACTGATATCATCTGTTCCAACTGTACCAAGCTTCTATGGCTGAATTCGTCTTCGTTTAGTTGTGTGTGCATGCATGGTGTGTGTTTGGTGCAGTTGGAACGACTGATATCAGCTGTTCCAACTGCACCAAAGAAGAGAAGTGATCCCCGTTCCCCCTAGGGTTCACCATTAGGGTTTTTAGAATGCCACCGTTCCCTAATTGTGCATGGTATGTTTTGGTACAGTTGGAACGACTGATATCATCTGTTCCAACTGTACCAAGCTTCCATGGCTGAATTCGTCTTCCTTTAGTTGTGTGTGCATGCATGGTGTGTGTTTGGTGCAGTTGGAACGACTTATATCAGCTGTTCCAACTGCACCAAAGAAGAGAGTTGATCCCCGTTCCCCCTAGGGTTCACCATTAGGGTTTTTAGAATGCCACCATTCCCTAATTGTGCATGGTGTGTTTTGGTACAGTTGGAACGACTGATATCATCTGTTCCAACTGTACCAAGCTTCCATGGCTGAATTCGTCTTCGTTTAGTTGTGTGTGCATGCATGGTGTGTGTTTGGTGCAGTTGGAACGACTGATATCAGCTGTTCTAACTGCACCAAAGAAGAGAGTTGATCCCCGTTCCCCCTAGGGTTCACCATTAGTGTTTTTAGAATGCCACCATTCCCTAATTGTGCATGGTGTGTTTTGGTACAGTTGGAACGACTGATATCATCTGTTCCAACTGTACCAAGCTTCCATGGCTGAATTCGTCTTCGTTTAGTTGTGTGTGCATGCATGGTGTGTGTTTGGTGCAGTTGGAACGACTGATATCAGCTGTTCTAACTGCACCAAAGAAGAGAATTGATCCCCGTTCCCCCTAGGGTTCACCATTAGGGTTTTTATAATGCCACCGTTCCCTAATTGTGCATGGTGTGTTTTGGTATAGTTGGAACGACTGATATCATCTGTTCCAACTGTACCAAGCTTCCATAGCTGAATTCGTCTTCGTTTAGTTGTGTGTGCATGCATGGTGTGTGTTTGGTGCAATTGAAACGACTTATATCAGCTGTTCCAACTGCACCAAAGAAGAGAGTTGATCCCCATTCCCCCTAGGGTTCACCATTAGGGTTTTTAGAATGCCATCGTTCCCTAATTGTGCATGGTGTGTTTTAGTACAGTTGGAATGACTGATATCATCTGTTCCAACTGTACCAAGCTTCCATGGCTGAATTCGTCTTCGTTTAGTTGTGTGTGCATGCATGGTGTGTGTTTGGTGCAGTTAGAACGACTGATATCAGCTGTTCTAACTGCACCAAAGAAGAGAGTTGATCCCCGTTCCCCCTAGGGTTCACCATTAGGGTTTTTATAATGCCACTGTTCCCTAATTGTGCATGGTGTGTTTTGGTATAGTTGGAACGACTAATATCATCTGTTCCAACTGTACCAAGCTTCCATGGTTGAATTCGTCTTCGTTTAGTTGTGTGTGCATGCATGGTGTGTCTTTGGTGCAGTTGGAACGACTGATATCAGCTGTTCCAACTGCACCAAAGAAGAGAGTTGATCCCCGTTCCCCCTAGGGTTCACCATTAGGGTTTTTAGAATGGCACCGTTTCCTAATTGTGCATGGTGTGTTTTGGTACATTTGGAACGACTGATATCATCTGTTCCAACTGTACCAAGCTTCCATGGCTGAATTCGTCTTCGTTTAGTTGTGTGTGCATGCATGGTGTGTGTTTGGTGCAGTTGGAACGACTGATATCAGCTGTTCCAACTGCACCAAAGAAGAGAGTTGATCCCCGTTCCCCCTAGGGTTCACCATTAGGGTTTTTAGAATGCCACCGTTCCCTATTGTGCATGGTGTGTTTTGGTACAGTTGGAACGACTGATATCATCTGTTCCAACTGTACCAAGCTTCCATGGCTGAATTCGTCTTCGTTTAGTTGTGTGTGCATGCATGGTGTGTGTTTGGTGCAGTTGGAACAGCTGACTTCAGTTGTTCTAACTGTACCAAGCTTCTATGGTTGATTTGTCCTTATGATAATGACCTATTTATACTGATACACTTTCTTCTATTTTGTAGATGAGTGCGAAAGGTTTGATTATTGCTCGTGGAGGGACTTGGGTGAATACTGTTTATGAGGGTGGACGGAGGGAATATATGCCTGTTCCGGGTAATGGCATAATGTTTGATGAGCTATTAGATAAGCTTGAAATGCGTGTGATGAAAGAGAGGACGATTTACAGATATGATATTGATGCGTTGTTTGAGTCTCCTGGATGTGAGGTGATGAGGATGAAGATCACCAATGACTTTGAGTTGACACATCTGTTGAGTGCAGTGGAGATGCCTATATTACATGTCAGTGTTTCGTGTATTGATCGTGAGTTGGCGAAGCATGTTTTACATCGTCCTGCTGCTATTGAAGTTTCAGCTTCTAGCCATGTTAGTGGTAGTGATAAACAGTCTGATGATGTTCATGATGGTTATGAGGTTGTTGAGGATGACGATATGGATGAGGAGGAGGACCTGGATAATTTTGTTGGGCAAAACGGCTATGGAGATGATCATGATAGTGATTATGATGTTTGCTGTGGTAGGGATTGTCACAAGCAGGCATCTGGTGATGTTTCGGATGAAGAGAATGGTGATGATCATCACCCTACTAGTCAGTGGATTATCCTAGGTGCTGCATACCAATCTTCAATCCCTTGTCGGGAACTAGGCATAGAGGAGGATGACACGAGCAGTGAGGAGTTCCGTAAGGGCGGTCTGTTTGCAAACAAGAAGAGATTGCTTGTAGCTTGTGGTGTTTATCACCTTATTAACCATTCAACATTTTCTACAGTTCGTTCATCAAAGCAGAGATATCATATTGTATGCAAATTTGGTGGTCGTTGCCCATTTATTGTTCGGGGAAAGCTGTTGGGGAAGATGTGGTTGATTACTGAATTCGTTCCCCATAGCTGTGAGATGGACCTGAGGTATCATGCTCCCCCGAAGGTGTCTTCTAAAGTGTTAGCTTCGTATTTCATAACGGAATTGATGGTTAAAGGTGTTACGCTAACACCAAAAGCTATTCAGGCGTTGCTACAACAGAAATATGGTATTCATGTGAAGTATAATACTGCACTTGCTGGGAGGAATTTGGCTATTACGAAGACGTACGGTGATGCGGATACTTCCTTCCACATCCTTGCAAGGTATATATACATGTTGGAGAAGGTAAATCCTGGTTCTGTTGTAGATCTGCAAACCGATGAAAATAATGTCTTTGAATATGTATATATTGCTTTGTCTGCTTGCATTAATGCATATAAGCTTTGTCGGCCTATGATTGTTGTGGATGGCACTCATTTGAAGGGCAAATACAAGGGTATTTTGTTTGTTGCTGTTGGCAAGGATGCAAATGAACAAATAGTACCCTTAGGCTTTGGCATTGGTAAAGAGTGTGATGCTTCATGGATCTGGTTCTTTAAGCAGCTACGAAAGACATTTGGAGTGCGTGAGGAGTTAGTGTTTGTCACAGATCAGCATCCGAGCATAAGCAATGCGATTGAACAAGTGTTTCCAGAAGCGCACCATGCACTTTGTGGCTATCATATTCAGAACAACATCAAGCATTGGGGAAGTGATGTCATTGAAATTTACAAACTAGCTGCAAGGGCTTACAAGGTTAATCATTTTGAGCAGCATATGGAGAATTTGAAGGCTGTTAAAGCCAAAGCATATGATAAGTTGATGAAAATGGGTCCAAGCAGATGGGCTCGTTCACACTGTCCTGTCCGTCGTTTTCTCCTTATGACATCTAATCTTGCTGAGTGTATGAACAACTGTCTTCGATGGTCTAGAAGATTGCCTGTTTGCACCCTTTTGGAGACTATTCGAGAAAGGATTGGAGTTTGGTTCTATGAGTGGCGGGTTATTGCTACTGAAAGACCTCTCGAGTTAGATTTGTCGGATTGGGCATCAATGAGATTGGCGAAATCAGTTCATTTGGGCCTCAAAATGTCTGTGCAACCAATTAGTTCAACCAAGTTTGAGGTTAAAAATGATGACAAGAGTTATGTTGTTGATCTTGAAAGCCACACATGCACGTGTCTTATTTTCCAGTTCCAAATGATACCATGTCCTCATGCTGCAGCTGCCATAGGGTAATTATTATTATTTATCTCATTTTTTCTTTATAATATGTTATATTTTTTGCCTGTTCTGTCTTTGTGTGTTTGGTACAGTTGGAACCACTGGCATCAGCTGTTCCAACTGTACCAAGGTTCCTTGGCTAATTTGGATTCTTTTGCTTATATGTTCTCGATTTCTGTGTGCATGCATGTGGTGTGTTGGGTACAGTTGGAACAACTGACTTCATTTGTTCCAACTGTACCAAGCTTCCATGGTTGAATTTGGATTCGTTTACCTGTTCGATATTTTTTGTGTGTGCATGTGGTGTGTTTGGTACAGTTAGAACCACTGACTTTAGTTGTTCCAACTGTACCAAGCTTCCTTGGCTGAATTCGAATTCATTTACTTGTTCGTCTACTTTTTTATTTTGTTATTTCTTTTTGTTTTTAATTTTTGGGTGCAGGAAGGTCCGTCAGAACCCATCATCGTATGTGAATTCTTATTTCTCCACTGTTTCTCTCCGTGAAATATATTCTGGAGAGGTGATGCCATTACCGAATCCTGAAGATTGGCGTATTCCCCCTGATATCGCTTTGAGGGTTGTGCAAACGCCGGGTGAGGTTCGACAAGCTGGGAGGTCGCGTGAGAAGAGAATCAAGAGTGGTGGTTCCGGTTCATATCAGAGGGCCCGTCGATCGCGGGTGGTTAAGAGTGGTGGTTCCAGTTCTTCAGTGAGTCGTGTTTGTTCTCGATGCCATGAGCCTGGACACTATGATACTACCTGCAAACTAGTCATTCCATTGAAACCTCGGGAAGAAGTCAACAGCAGCGAGTCAGGTGTTACTGGTCGTAGAAAGAGTCGGTGCAACATATGCAAGGCTGAAGATCATAACCGAGCAACATGTTCTCTCAGATTTGGTTGAAGTTTTTTACAGTTTCACGGGCTGACCGGTTTTATTGTTCATTTTTTATATATAATATTGATCTCCTTGTCAGTACTCTTGGCACAATTTAACTCATTTGTCTCATTCGTGCTGAATATATGATTAGATTTTGAATTCCGCAATATCATTCTGTGTTTATTGTTTAGTGTTTACATTATATTTTATGTTGTATCTTTATGTATCAAATTGTTATAATGTATTGTATCAGGGGTTCATTCATTGTTTTCAAAGTGTCGTGATATGTTTGGTACAATTGGAACAAATTTCCCATTTGTTTCAACTGTACAAAAATTACCATACTTGTGAGATTTTGTCATGTTTGGATGGTACAGTGGGAACAAATGGGCAAATTTAATCTGACTGCACCAACTATCTAGAGTATAACTTTTAATATTGTAACAGTAAATATGGAAGGTTTGTTTCTGTATGTTTGGTACAGTTGTGCCAACTGTACCAAGATTCATTGACTGAATTCGGATTTGTTTACCTGTTCGACATCGTTGTGCTTGCACGTGTGTGTTTGGTGTATTTGGAACAACTGAAAGTACTACTACTAGTAAAATAAAAAGACAATTCTAGATTTTGATGGACTTTAGTAATAAAAAGACAATTCTACATTTACTACTAATATTAACGATCATATACAACCCCCATGCTTAATACACCCCACAAACTCCCATATTGTATCAAAATGTAAACTATACAAACACTGTTTCAAAAATATAAACTGACTATGCATCATTTAGATTTGCTTCCTCGTCAACCCCTTCCTCTTCTTCTTCTTCATCTGCTACAGGTTCCATAGGCTCAGAGGTACTTTCTGGCTCGAATGTACTTGCATCGGTGCTGAATTTATAGATTGTTTCCGCCATTTTACCACGAAATGTTTTTACCTCAGCTTTGGTCATGCGCTTTTTTCGGTATCTTCCTGTCAGCATCATCTCAGCATACTTCACAGCTAGAGCTCCACAGCTGAAGTTGTCTACCTGTCTCAAATGATTCGTTCCATCAGTTGGGAACGAATAGATCCACTCCCTGTACTTGGGCTGAATGCTCTTCCCTCTGTAGTAGTCAATCGTTTTCAGGAGTTGTGGGAGCAGCCTGCACAGTGGTACGAAGACTTCTTGGCGTATGCTGTAATGTTTTTTGTCAAATATATGCTGATTTGAGTCATAGATGATGACTTCCTACTGCATGAAATCTACCAAGCAAGTGGCCCAGTGCATGTTGAAGTGAGCGACCACTATGACCTGACATGATCAATGAAAATCACAACCACATCAGTTACACACATTCAGAAAAACAAGCAAGTGGAACTGTCTTTTGGTACTTTTGGCACAAATATATTCATTTGTGCCAAGAGTACCAAATGAATCCACATTATACTTTGCATGCACACCAAGACAGGTGAAATCAAACTGGAATTATCATGAACTCTGTTGGAACAGTTGGAACAAATTTACTCATTTGTTCCAACTGTGCCAACAAGCTAACAAACAATCAAACAAACAAGTTGCATTTACTACTATTTCTGTTGGAACAGTTGGAACAAATTTACCCATTTGTTCCAACTGTTCCAAGAGGCTAGCTATCATTCAAACTAACAAATTTACCCACTTGGTGAATAACTAACCTTCTTCAAGTCCTTCCATTTCTTCAGAAACTTCCCCCATCTTGGATACTGGCCCTCAGCATACATGCGCAGCGTTTTCATCTCATCGTCCGGTACAACCTCCTCATTTTGTTGGCTGTAGATGGTGCCTTCTGGGTCCGTTCCATGCATTTGCTTCCATATGTGGTGTATGACGGTCTATGCATTATGAGATTATCAGATGTCATTTACTTGATTATTATAAATTGAAAGTTTGATAAATCTTGTTCAACTTACCATGAAATCTGTGCTTGTGATACCAATGTCGGCATCGATGTCACCAGCTTTAAGTCCAGCAAGTTCCGGCTTTGATGCTATCACAGCAAGGTATGAGTCTATGTGATCATTATGAATCATTTTATCCATGTCTCTGAGATCCTCAAACCATTGTCTTCGCACCAAATACACCAAGCCCACGTTTCTCCTGCACATACCAATGCATATGAATAAGAATATTAATGAGAATTCAATCGTAATATTTAATCACTTACTCTTCTTCATTGCTCTTTATAAACAATTTGAAGTCTGTTCCCCTGATGTCTTTAGGCAGGAATGGGCTTTTACAGGCTGCAGACGGAAGCTTTTTCCTAATTGGCCTTGTTCGCACTATTTTCTCAGCCTCCAACGTGGGTTTTTCTGCATGTTATGCCGGTTGTGACGCTTCTGGTGGTTGTTGTGATGTCGTTGCTTGTGTTTTATTGGCTGCAGATGGTGTTCCCCACGTGCAGTGGTAAAATCTCCATTCCTTTTCGATGTAGGCTTCCCATTCAGCAGTGCTCTGGTGTGTTTGTTCCAACTGTGCCAAACAAGCATATGCATTATGATACCAAACATCTAGAGGAGCATAATGACATAATCTTTAAACAATTGGAAGCTTGGTACAGTTGGAAGAACTGGAATCAGTTGTTCCAAATGTACCAACACACACACATGCAAACACATGGAAATGTTGAACAAGTAAACACATACAAATTCACAATTGGAACCTTGGTACAGTTGAAACCACTGGAATCAGTTGTTCCAAATGCTCCTAACCACACACATGGATGCAAACAATGAGTCAATGTGTGGTACAGTTGGAACATCTGAAAATCAGTTGTTCCAACTGTACCAAAAAACACACACATGCATGCACATAAAATATCGAACAAGTAGTCAATCGAAGTAATATTTTTACCTGAGTTGGTGGATGAGATGGCTGTCCTCGTTGCATTCTGGCCATGATGCAGTCGGCTATGTCGTTGATGAGTTGTCCCCGATCGAAATGTGCAGCAAATTCTATACGCGCTTGCTTTGCTACACGATCTCCGACTCTATCAATGAACTCCTTCATCTGTGCCGTGGTGAATGAGATGATAGGCTGTTCCTGCTGAGTTCCATCGCCTTCATCCATTCTCTCCTCATTTCTCTCCAACCGTGGTCGTTTGGGTGCATATCTATACCTTGCTGCCAACCCTTTCGCTCTTCTTATGTTTCCCTCGGCAAGTTTATCAAACTTGAACTCGAATGGCATGCCTCGTTTCTCAACAGATTCCCAATTTTTGTGTCTCTTTTCCTCAGTGGTTGGCACCAGTGGCCAACAAACCTGCCAAAAATCATGATATGTTATGTATATACTATATATTAAGGTGCAGAGAACATAAAAATGGTATTATTAAGCATTTTTACCTGTCTGCCTGTTTGTACATTAGCGTAATTTCTTGGGTATGTGAACCTCAGCATACGTGGAAATGATTTCTGTCGCAGTGTTTCTCCGATATCCTTTCCCACTTTGGGCAAGACACTGTATATCCAAGTCTGATAGAGAACATATGGAGTTATTTAACTTTTATTGCAAAACTAAACAGTAAGAATTTAACGATAACTTACCAAAAAGCTAATACAGTTCCCTGAATTGATATGATACGCTCGACTTTTGTCTTCGTCAACCAAAATGCACTTGAGACTGTCAATAGCGCTTACTGTCATTTGGTATGACATGCTTCCCCATGGGAATTCCTCCCATGCTGCTTTGTCCTCCACGAGCACCCACAGCCAATCCGGAATCGTGTGACTCGATGCATCGTACCCAAATAACATATCAGCCACTATTAGTATCTTTGCAGCCTTAACGTAGTCTTCGGGGTCTTCACCCAATTCCCTTACTGTAAACCTCTCCCTCAAATCATTGGGGGTAGTGTCATTCCTCCCCATGAGCATGTGATAAAACGATCCTTTACGGGGGTTGTGATTTACATATGGATCAAAGCTGCTCGATTCGAATCTCAGTCCCGTCATCAGAAAGTACTCAACCCTAGAAAACTTAACCACCCGATCTTCTTCCACTTCAAAGTAGAGAGTTGTTTGATCTTGCTCCGGTTCTCCCCTCACTTGTCTTGATATCATGTAATGCAGAGCTTTGCCCGACCGCCATATGTGTGCCGGCAGTCTCAAGAAATCACCCAAAGCGGAATCCATCAACTCATTCAATGATCCTGTACCTTCTAACACTTCTCGTATTATTTCAACGGCGTTCTCCTTCCCCTTCACAGCCACCTTGTGATACACATCGATCAAATCGGGGCGTTTCAAGCACCATCTTACCTGCATTCGGAAAATAGAAAACATATGAGGCTCAGTTTAGTAAACAGCAAGCAAATATATTCATTTGTGCCAAAAAGTACCAAATGAATCTACATTATACTTTGCATGCACACCAAGACAGGTGAAATCCAACTGGAATTATCATGAACTCTGTTGGAACAGTTAGAACAAATAGGCAAATTTGTTCCAACTGTTCCAACAAGCTAACTAACATTCAAACAGGTTGCATTTAGTACTAATTCTGTTGGAACACTTGGAACAAATGGGCAAATTTGTTCCAACTGTAGCAAACTGTTCCAACAAGCTAGCTATATTTATTTCTGAAAAATTAATCATGAATTAGATGAACTATAGCAATCATTCTGCACAGAAATCATATCTAACATCATTTACAATGCTAAGAATCGAGATCTAAACCTAATTTCACATCTACAAATGCATAACATGAACCATGAACCAACAATGAAAATAGGTTTGAGTTTAGATACTACCTCGGCTGGAATTTTCTCTGGTTTGTAGGATTCTTCTGCATTCCCGGCGTCGCCGGCATCCCTACCGTCGTCGGCATTCTCAGTGTCGTCATCATTCTCAGCGCCGCCGGCATTCTCACCTGAGTGTTCGCCTGAGTTGTCGCTGCGGTTGATGGCACATAAATCATAGAAATTGTTGGTTGCACGAATGGCATTTCATCATCGGAAGATTGAGATGCTTCTTCACCATCTCTTCTATTTATTTCCTTACAAATGTCCATCACATCTTCGGGTAATACAGATGCGGCATCTGCAGCCGCCCTCGATGCCTGAGATGCGCGAGATTTACTTGATCGACGCGTCATATTGGCTGAAACGAATGAAGGCGGAGAAGAAGAATAAGAAGAAAAAGTCGGATAGGATGAAGAAGATGGATGAGAATTTGGGGGAAGAACTGTAAAAGTGAATTAGGTTAGGGTATTTTGTTTAGACCCACTTACCCGATACCCAAACCCAAACCCTTGCAGCCGACCCGAATCTGAGAACCCAACCCGCGCCCCAACCCGAATCCAGCCCGATCAACTTAAAAAGCCCCAACCCGAAGCCCAGATGGCTATAATTTGGATTTCCAAAATGCATGGGCCAAAAATTGAGGTAAATGGCCCAATATGGCTATCTCATAAGTGTACTCAATGATAATAATAGTTGAGTAAGAAATAATAATACGTATATGAATACATATACATAGACGACGAGTTTAGGAATAGTGTCGTATACTGAGTCGAGAAGAATAAATTTATTATTTGAGTTTTAAATTAAAAATAATTCCTATTATTTGAATATTATTTAAGAAGAAGAGTTTATATTTGAGAATTAAAGAAAGAATCTTTCTAAAAATAAAAGTCGAGTAATGACTAATGTGTCTTGAAGTGTGAATCGAATATGTGACAATATGTTTGATATATTGAGTTATTGTGTGACTAAATCAATGTACTTGAGTGAAACATTTTGTTTTAATAATAACGTGAACAAATTGTTGAGAATGCTATTAATGCATGCGATTTGAATATGCCTTTATGTGCAAACGATTGAGTTAATAAGTCGTTAATTAAACCGGTAATTGATTGAGAATGCAAGAAAGAATTCGAGTAATAGAGTTTAGATAGAAGACGTTTCTTAAAGTAAGGAGAAAAGCGGAAACGATGTCGAGTAGCAGTTATGTTTTGACGAGATTGCGAGATAAATCCCTTAGTAATTGAGAGACGAGAAGAGAACCGAGGAATGAGGTTTAGCTAGAA
The DNA here is from genome assembly GCA_029490685.1 of Schizonepeta tenuifolia. NCBI lineage: Eukaryota > Viridiplantae > Streptophyta > Magnoliopsida > Lamiales > Lamiaceae > Schizonepeta > Schizonepeta tenuifolia. The sequence goes on along the minus strand of CM055959.1, from coordinate 37,243,827 downwards.
GAGATTAAAATTGAGAGATATGACTCAAGTAGAAGTCCTTCAGTCGAGAAAAACGTCTACTATTCGTCTTGCGTAGTATCTCATTTTCTTAATCGATGTCAACTATGAAGGATCAAGCGGGACGGAGAAGTAGCGAGGACAAATAGCAAGTAAGCCGCCTAGCTAATTGACGGAGGGCAGGTGGGCTTTTCTAAAACCAAAACTCCGATGAATGCTATCGTTATTATTTGAAGTATTATTATTATTTGGTATGTTTTATCATCTGCTTGAATAAGATGTTGTTATCCTGTGAAAGGTAGGAAACCCACGTGTAGTATATGAATTGTTGATGGTGACTGTGAGCCTTGCTTCGGTTGGGCAGGTCACAGTGTTTGAGAAGGAGGCCTACTTCTCAACACAAATGGATGGATGATGTGGTAGATGATACATACTATTTGATGTATATAATTGTTTTGACTGCGCAGTCTATTCAAATGAAAATGTTTTTGCATTCACAAGTAAACCGTTTAAAATTGCATTAACACTTGTGATGCTTCGGCAAGGCAAGTTCAATTGTTATAGCTCTAAGAGCAAACTTTTCAAATGTTTTTGGCATGTGTTCACTGAGTACGAAGTACTCAGCCCTGCATGTATTTCTAAACGTGCATGTAAACACAAATTTTATGTATTTATCACAAACACAATAAATCGTGTACAAAGCAGTATCTGCTAATTTGAAGTAAAATTTGGGTTCAATCTCTAGCTTTTATCCTCTGATTCGTCTCTTCCACTTGTTCTTGAACGATCTTCAAGCAGCTTTCGGGATCCTTGGAGATTTGGCCTCCTTGATCTTAATCGGTGTTGATGCTTGATTTGATAACGTTAATCCGGAGGACCGACGCCTTATTTCTGGATCAAACGCTGATTTGGGACGCTTTTGGTGAAGAACTTATTGAACTCCACGAAGAACGCCTTGAATGCCTCGAAGAACGCCTTGAATGTTGTAGAGAATTTTCCTACAACTCTTGAGCTCTTCAATATGATTTGTGGTGTCCTTTGGCCTCTCCAATCACCCCTATTTATAGGTGAAAATGTAGTGAACTTGGTGGGCTTTTGGACTCCAAGACGGGCTTTAGGGCTGAGGTGGCACAATTTTATTGGCTCCTCAATTTTGGTAGTTATCTCCATCAAATCTTTGACTTAATGATCAAGAAATGACACTTGTCAATTTCTAATTGGTCGAAAATCTCCATCTTTTAAATATCAATTTATATTTATTTAATTTAGAATTTATCTTTAATAAAATTCCTAAAATATAAAATTAATATTTATCTATTAATTTTATGCGTCTACAAATGCCCCCTTGAGACTTGTTTGTGGGCAATTGTATTTGGAAACGAATAAGTCTCAAGACTTGAAGTTCATTAGATAGTTTAAACTCGTATCAAGGAGTTCTTGAACTTTGAAGTATGAAAATTTAGACTCGTTTCATAGAGTTTTTCAATTTAAATTTTAAATTTATAAATAGTTTAGACTCGTATTTAGGAGTTCTTGATTTTGACGTATATCGTCACGTATTATTTTAATTGTGACAAACTTTGAATCATGGAGTAATTTCTAATTTCGACCCCATATTTGTTTTCTTTTCTTGGTGTGTTCGTGAATTGAACAAAGTCACAAAGGCTTAAAATCATTTTTTTTCACTAAGCCCAAAGCTCAACAAATCAACAACCAATTAATTTCACAATTATGTTAATGTGGCCCAAATCAAGACACACATAACATGATCCTTAATAAGCCCAAATTGAATATAATACTCAACATCTCAGCAGCCATAATTCTCAAAACAAATATTACAGTAAATGGGCTGTAGCATTTTGTCCTTTATATTCGGAGTTTATGCCTTTCGTCGCACGTCTTCCCTTCTGAAGCCAAATCCTACTCGAAGTAAAATCCCTTTCCATCCTTTTCTAAACCCTTTTCTTCTTTGCACTAGACTTCTTCTTTACCAAGGCTATAATTTTCGTTTTTTTTTTACCTTAGCTGCATGTTTCCTTGCTGAAGCAGAATTCCTCCCAAAGTAAAATTCTTTTCCTTCTCAAATTCACATATATCTCAAGCAACTCTTATAAATACATGCATCCTCCTCTTAGTTGGTTCACACAATACAAAGCTGTTACGAGCAAACAAATTTCAAGCCTCTTTTCTGCTGGTTTTCATCGATTTTTCTGGTAAGCTTTCATCGCCAATGCTTTAGATTCGTTTTTTTTTCTAAACTGCACACCAACTGTTCGATAATTTGCTGGAATGAAAGAAGCTGTTTTTTTTCCTCTCGTTTTTTAACCGATTCCTTCCACCCTTTTTTCTAATTCTTGCATAGATCAATAGCAGAGAACCAACGTCCACCCACCACTGTATTGATTCTAATCTCTTGGGTAAGCTTTATCATTTAAGTTCATCAACTTATGCCTTTCAACACAATGCGCACGACCTGTTCGATTAAAAGCCTGAACGAAAACATCCCTTTTTTTCTTTGCTTTTCTTAGTTCTAAACCAATTCCTTCTACTTTTTTCCTTCAATTCTCGCAGAGGAATACCAGCAGTAGAGAAATCACATCATCTTTTGGGTTAAGCCTCAACCTTTAGGTTTACTAAATTATGTCCTTCTACACGCCGCACACAACGTGTTTGACGAAAAGTCTGAACGAAATTTAAATTTCTGCCAAGTCCTTCTTTCATGCACACACACCACGTGTTTGATAAAAAACCTAAATGAGTAAAATAGATTTTCTTCTTTGTTTTTTTTTTCGAAACTTTGAACGGAATCTTTTTGTGACTTTTGCAGGAAATCAGTAACGAGAAGAAGTCCGAAGATCATACAATAAATCTTTCAATCCTGTTGGCCCTCAATCCTTTTATTATTTTCCATAAATATACTTGTACACCATATGTTTGAGAAAATTCCTGAATGAATAATTTTTTCTTCTTTTCCTTGCATATATTTGTGCACACCAGCTGTTTGATTATCTGTCTTCTCCCTTCTTTTGTTGTTGTTTTGTGCAGATCATCATGGTTTACTTCATGGACGTTGCCGAGAACAAAAGGACTTATCTACTCACTTTGGATGACAAACGTCAACACTTGGAGAAGGCAACGTATTTGAGGACGCACAAATCTAGCACCCATGATCAATGGCCGAAATATTCAACTTTGCTCCATACCAACGGATGGTGCCAAAGCCACGAAGTGGGAAGACCTCTATCTATTGTTTACTCTCTTTGCTCTACTCATCACCATTCTATGGGCAACTCGGAACCACTACCGACCTTGGGAAAACGCATGATGGCCGAAAAGGCTGCATGTGGAGAGCGCACGGGACCCTTAATGGCCGAAAAGGCTGCATGGGGAGAGCGCACGGAGTTTCCTGGAGAAGCACACTTCATAAAAGGCTTTTGGGAGTGGACGGAAGACGTACTTTGCCGCTGCAAAGATGACCTTCGAGCGAGAGGACTCTACGATGCTGTTTATGCTTCCCTCTTCACTTATGATCGCAATGTGAAAGTAATTAAAGCCTTTTGCGAGTCCTGGTGCCCGTTCACCAACACTTTACTCACTTCGACCGGGGAGCTTTCAATTTCACTTTGGGATCTGCATTACCTGTCCGGACTTTCTATAGACGGCATGCTTTATGACGAGGTGGTTGAAGGGTTGTATACTGAAAGCAAGTCTTTTATGCTTGTATACATTTGATACCTTGTATCCACTGTTATTCTTCTATCTGAAATATTGTTATTGCATGATCATATTATAGTCCAATTATCTCATACCTAGATTATATGGTGTGTGGTTTATCACAGAAGATCTCATAATCGGTAAAGTTGAGATAGAAGTCGTGTTCACAGTTGAGACAACTTCGGACGAGTTGTCGGTTTTAGACTGTAGCATAAATGGAAAATAGTTTGTCTTGGCTATTTATTTATGCTAGTACATTTATGTATTGAATGGATCACAGTGAGATGTGTTCTTATATTCTGACTGATTAAGAATCAAGATCTCGGAGACTTAAATGATCTTAACCTTAATTGAATTAATCGGTGTGAATGATTGATTGTCTATTACTTTGATTTATCATGGGTGAGAGCTCTGTCTGAAGCTCAATATACTCGATATCTTGGGTGATAGCGATTGTTGTTTGGCACGCGATTGAATTGCAATAAGGATCCGTGTCCTGCTATTAACAGGCTGATAATATCCTCTCGAGGAACTTAATAAGTTTATCGTATTAAACCCTGCAGGTGGAATTAGTTCCGATACGATAATAAGTTTAAGTGGTAGCACTCGAGATGTCGTTTATTATTAAATGACTGATTAATTAATTAATGGACCGTCAGAGGAATTAATTAATTAATGGATATTGAATATCTTAAACGCGGAGTTTAATTAAGTCAAATACTAGCCCCGACTCACCTAACGAATTTAGTGGTAATTCAGTATTAATTTTCTAGTGGAATAAATTAATACTTGTGTCTCGATTTATATTCTTGGGCTGAATATGGAAATCGAGCACTGAGAGGCCAATACTTTATTCGAGCTAGTAGATCCCCGCTTGGCCCAATCAAGGCCCAAGCTCCAAAGGGCAGCCGCCTACATCACTATATTAAGTCTAATTGGGCTTAAGTAATTGGTTTTATTAAATATGGGCTTGTTATTTAATTAAGTATAAATAACATGTTGCTCATTAGTTTCTATATATTACATTCCTACGTGAGAAATAGAAGCAGA
>CM055959.1:37022314-37238566 GCA_029490685.1 Schizonepeta tenuifolia | reverse complement strand
AAACCTAGAGAGTGAGTAAGAGGCGTCGGCTGCCTAGAGTGGAGAGAGTTCGAAGATCGTTGCCACCCAACGTTGAACTTTGCCGTGGGAAACAAGCGGAAGATCAACTCTGGAGTCGTTAACCTCTCAGTTTGCAGGTATATCTCGTTTCCTACTTCTTTAGGAGCATGCTTAGGAAGGTTTTTGTAAGAACTTGTTAGACATCCGGAATGGATCGTGGGTACACGAGCCGTATTTCGATATACGGTTCCTACAGTGGTTCCATCCGCGGAGGAGATGTTCGAGAGAGGATCCGCTATCCGTCCGAGTTGCAAGCACTTGCTTCACGGCTACCACATACTTCGGAAGAAGGCGAGAGCTCCCACCACTTCAGTTTCTGTTGATGAATGGATCCGATTTTGGTTCAAGGACAGCTTCAGACATCCAAGGCCTCCAACTCGAAAAGAGTCTAAGGGAAAGACGCGTCCTAAGGTAACTCACAATCCAAATGAAAAGCTTGAAGGGCATGCGGCGTGGACTTCTACTCACAAGGCCCCATTCATAGACATAGGCGCTAGAGATCACCAAATGGAAGAAGCTTATTTGGCGGCCTACCTTGTTTGTTGGTTGAGCACTTTCGCCCTTCCCGAAGATGACGCAAACGTAATTCGGCCGAGTACTTTCAAGATGGCGAGCATCATGGCGAATAGGAACAAGGTTTCACTAGTTGTCCTTGTCTTGACGAGCATATATAGGGGCCTTAACAAGATCTCAAAACTTCATGACCTTACTCAAATCGATGCAGTCTTTCCCATTCACTTCGTATATGGTTGGTTGGCATTTTACTTCAAGACTCACTTCCCTCTTGATGATAAGGTGCACGCGCCTCGAATGGTTCAATTCTCGGGCGAATGAGGAATAAGGAACTACAATATGGAAGATGCCCGAAAGCGGATCTACAAGTATGATCAAATTGCTTGGAACTTCACCATGATCGAGAAAAAAGAAGTTACTCCATACAAAGATAACAAGAAAGTAAACGAAGTCGATCGTCGCTTCTTTATGGCCATCCGCTCCAACTACTTGACTTGGCGACTTGGTGAAGAATTTATTGTTGAGCCTTATAGTCTGCATCGTTTTGGCCGTCAGTTTGGATATTATCAGCTTCCTCCCGGCATCCTCAAGAAAGATGTTCGTAGAGCTAACTTGGACGATGGCATTCAATTTTGGCGGGCTTGTGTGCTTGAAGACTCCCAAGCTAGGGCCATGATCCCGAGCTCGCTTCAAAACCCTAAGAAGTTCACTTCGCCTGGATACAAGAATTGGTGGCACGAAGTCTATGGAGAGTTTGTTGAGAAGAAATTTAAGTCCTCAACCCAATTTTAAGAACATGATGCTTCCAAAGAATGTGGAAAAGATGTACAAGTTGTATTACAAGTGAGCGAGGAGAAAACAACTTCGAAAGGTTCAAGAAAAAGAAAAACATCTTTGGATGAATCCTCTAATGGAAAGCGAAGATCATCATCAAATCACTTGGATGGTTCTCTTAGCAACAATGCAAATCCTCGTTGGCAAAGTCATGTCAGTCTGCCTAAGGAAGCTTCTTGCGAAGATAGTGTCGATCGTAAACGCAAAGCTACTCTTGAGGTTTCACTTCTCCATTTTTACTTTCCTCTTTTTCATGTAAGTAGTTATTTCTAACAAACTTTTGTTTTATCTGTTTTGTAGTTAGAGAAACTCCTTGGCATTGATAATCTTGAAGACTCTCAAAGCTGCCATCAATCTTGCGGGTGAAGTCAGTCACTTGGGACGCACCATTCCAACAGGTAAATTCCACCAGTCGGAACTAAGTCTGAGTTCAATAGTACCGCTCTCTTTGCCGATCGATGTAAGAGACTTTTGCAAGAGTTTTGGGGCGATCTTCAAGCCAAGATAGCAAGAACTTCAGTTGATGACTTGTCATCCATAGAGGATGAAATTCGCAAGGGAATGTCATGCATGCAGAAGTATTCTTATGGCTTTGATATATCTCATCTTGAAGAGAGCTTGAACACACTTTTTGATAAGGCTGGTGACTATGACAAAGCCCGATCGACCTCTCATGACTTTGAAGGATCTGCTGCACAACGCTTGAAAGAAGTCCAAAAGAAAATCCATGATGCAAGTGAAGAGGCAAAGGAACAAGTTGCTCAAGTCGACTCCATGAAGGAAGAGGTTACTAAGCTATCATCGAAGATGAAGCAACTCCAAGGCACACTCCAAATTACCCAAAACAAAGTGCTTAGATTCAAAGAAGAACTTGACAAACTTATGGATGCACCTTTAGTGAATGATGAAGTGTTGAAGAACTTGAAGGACTCGAAGGAACTTTTGGAGGCCGCTCAACAATCATTGAAGGACCAAAAGCTCTTTGCTTAGACATAGTTTTCCTTTTTGTTTCGTACTTTGCTTTATTTCTTTTCTCTTTTTGTTGCATTTTTTATGAACACTTTTATGCAATGAAGTATTTATTTCTTTTTTCCTCTTGCTTCTCGTCATTCATGGATGTCGTCTTTTTATCTTGAATACTTGCTTCAATTTTGAATTTCAATTACTTGCATTCATCCAATTTAAAGGAAGACACAAAGCATGATTGACTTAAAAGCATGACTAAACTTAGAATCTATCCAAGCTGCCTATGTACCTCTTTATATAAAAAGGATCAAGTCAAAACGTAGTTCAAGAAGTAAAACTAACTTGAGTTTTAAGGGGGAGGAAGCCGTACACAGTTTATACTCATGCGGGCCAGGAGTGACTATTTATTTAACCACTATATAGATAAAGTGGAGTAAATAACAGTTTAACCACATAACTTTACCTTTTGGTGGGATAATTAAGTTTAGCCACATTAACTTAACTCTTGGTGGAGAAGTTAGCAGTTTAACCACGTACACTTCCATTGGTGGGTGCCTTTACACAGTTTATACTCATGCGGGCCAGGAGTAACATGCAGTTTAAGCTCGTGCGTCATGGAGCGGACTTCTTTCTCTTTCTTGGCTTTTTTCCTTTTCGATTTTTTTTTTTTTTTTACACAGGTAGCACTCCAATCTTCAAGGATAGTAGCGCTTTAAAAACTTCCCATTAATCGGACCAACTCTCACACGTTTTTCATCAATCAACTTGTATGCTCCGTTGGTGTAAACTTCGGTAACGACATAAGGCCCGTCCCATCTAGAGACGAATTTGTTTCCAACACGATGAGTGGTGATGATCGGCCTTCTCACAGCTAGCACTAAGTCTCCAACTTGAAAAGAACGCAATCGCACATTCTTATTGAAAGACTTTGAGAGGCGAGCTTGATATCATTCCAATCTTTGTTGAGCCTCCAACTGCTTTTCATCCAAGGCTTCCAGCTCCTCAAGCCGTAGGCGAGCATTCTCTTCTTTAGATAAGCCCTCTTGGATAGCAACCCTTAGCGATGGAATTTGTTGCTCGAGAGGATTCACCGCTTCTACACCATACACCAAGGAATACGGGGTCTCTTGTGTCGGAGTTCTATAAGTCGTTCTATAAGCCCACAGTGCTTCTCCGATCTTCTCATGCCAGTCACGCTTCGTCTTTGCGACAACCTTCTTCAACAAATTGCACAAAGTCTTGTTAAAAGCCTCGGCGACATGGATAACTTCCTCTGCTTAAACCCAAACTTCTCACATAACTTGTCAATGAAGGAATTGCTAAAATTCTTCCCATTGTCAGTGATAATGTATCGAGGGATCCCATGACAATAGATGATATGACCTTTGATGAAATCAGCAACATTCTCCTTCTTCACTTCCTTCAAAGGTATTGCTTCGGCCCACTTGGAGAAGTAATCTGTTGCAGCCAAGATGTATAAATGCCCCTTTGATGATTTCGTCAAAGATCCAACGACATCCATGCCCCAAGCATCAAAAGGCTAAGACGCGACCGTGGGGTGTAGCGGCTCGGGTGGTTGATGAATTAGATTTGCATGAAACTGACAAGGCTTACACCTTCGAGCATATTCCATGCAATCGTTTACCATGGTTGGCCAATAATAGCCCATCCTCTTGATTCGAAAGTGCAACTTCGGGCCGGATTGATGAGCACCGCAGATCCCGGAATGTGCCTCTTCCATGGCTTTTGCAGCTTCTTTCTTTCCCAAACATCTCAAGAAAATTCCATCAAACGAGCGCCTATAGAGCGTGCCTTTGAAGTATATGAAGCGAGCAGCACGACGACGAATATCTATTCTTCTATGTGGATCGCTTGGCAACTTCTCATACTTCAAGTAGTCAACAAACACTTGGCGCCAATCTTCTTCTTCTATCTCGAAGACTTCTACGACATTACTTTTGTCATCTTCACAATCTTCCTTTTCATCCTCAAAAATAGGTGGAACAACCCAATTTTGGCAAACTGGTACAGAAATCTTTTCCTCAGACATAGCTATTGTAGAAGCGAGTTTAGCTAATGCGTCAGCTTGCTTATTTTCACTTCTTGGAACATGCCCAAGTTCCATATCTCCAAGCCATGCGATGATGCGTTGAGCGTACTTGACATACGGCAACAACTCTGGCTTTTTTACTTCGTACAGTCCAAGTATTTGGTTTACCACAAACTTGGAATCTCCATAAACCTTCATATGCAACCTCTTTGTATCCACAGCCATTTCTAAACCAAGGATCAATGCTTGATACTCTACTACATTATTGGAGCAATTTTTAGTCAAAGTGAAAGAATAGGGCAACACTTCTTTTTCGGGTGTAACAAATACAACTCCGGCTCCGACTCCCTCTCTATGAGATGCTCCATCAAAGTACATCACCCAAGGAGGGCAAACATCAACCAAAAGTGCATCTTCATCGGGGAGATCATCGGTCAACTCCCATTCGGCAGGGATTGGATGATCAACCAAGAATTCTGCTAACACTTGTCCTTTCACTGCTTTTTGTGGAACACACACAATCTCGAATTGTTGCAACTGTAAGTACCACCTTGCAAGTCTATCAGATAAGATAGGCTTAGACATTACATACTTCAATGGATTTGCCTTGGAGATAAGGCGCACCGTATGAGCTTGAAAATAATGTTTCAACTTTTGGATGGAGAATATCAAAGCCAGACATAACTTCTCGACCGGGGAATAATTCAGCTCATTGGGCGTCGTCATCCTACTCAAGTAGTATAGGGCATTCTCCTTTCCTTCTTCATTTGTTTGTGCAAGTAATGCCCTCATAGAGCGTTCTTGAGCGGCGAGGTATAAGATCAACGGACGACCCGCAACACGTGCAGCTAGAACAGGAGGTTTCATCAAATAATCCTTGATGCTCTTAAAGGCATTTTGGCATGATTGATCCCACTCAAATGGTATACCCTTCTTCATGAGCCGACTGAAAGGTTGACACCGTCCGGCAAGATTTGAGATAAATCTTCTTAAATATGCCAACTTCCCTTGTAAGCTTTTTAACTCATGTATATTTCGAGGCTCCGGCATCTTCATGATCGCGTCAATCTTAGCTTGCTCGATCTCTATACCTCGATGGCGGACAATAAAACCAAGGAATTTTCCAGACTTCACTCCAAATGCCCACTTCAATGGGTTCATCCTTAGCTCAAACTTTCTCAATCGTTCAAAGACCATCCTCAAGTCTTGGAAATGATCATTTCTTGCCTTCGATTTCACAACCACATCATCCACATAACACTCAATGTTTTTATGGAGCATGTCATCAAATATCCTTTGCATGGCCCTTTGGTATGTGGCGCCAGCATTCTTCAATCCAAACAGCATAACAAAGTAACAGAATATTCCCTTCGGAGTACGAAACGCCGTCATCTCCTCATCGGCTGGCGACATGCGAATTTGATTATAACCGGAAGATCCATCCATAAAAGATAAAGCTTCATGTCCGGTGGCAGCATCAATCATCAACTCAGTGATAGGGAGTGGAAAATCATCTTTAGGACATGCTTCATTCAGATCTCTAAAGTCAACACAACACGGATTTGTCCATTTTTCTTCCTTACCGGTACAATGCTAGAGATCCATGTTGGATACTTCACCTCTTTAATGAATCCGGCTTCGATGAGCTTGTTAATTTCGGCTTCGATCAACGGGATCAACTCCGGTCGAAATCGACGTTGAGATTGCTTGACAGGCTTTGCCCCCTTTTTAACAGCTAAGTGATGAACAGCTATCTTTGGATCCAAACCAGACATCTCCTTGTATGTCCAAGCGAATATGTCTCTAAACTCCTTCAGGAGCTCAACATATGCATGTTCCTCATCCGGCATTAATGAAGCGCTGATGTAGGTAGGTCGTGGATCATCAACAGTACCCAAGTTGACCTCTTTCAATTCATCGACGGTGGCCTTCACACCATCTTCAAATTGTGGAGGCGCTATGTCCGTATCTTCTTCTTCAATACTCCCTTCTTCACAAAGAGTAATGTGATGTGACGAGGCGACTTCTTCAACAGTCTCATCATTCCTTAGCACAGGGGTTTGAAAATCTATGCGCAGCCTCAATGTTCCATCTCTTTGCCTCAGTATAATGACCTCTCTTATATCACTTACTCTAACAGCGCCGCTTCTAAGTACACGAGCGATCTCTCAATGTAAATTGTTGCGAGCAGCTTGATCTTGAGCAGTTTGACTTTGAGCACTCTCGATAGTATAGTAAGATGATGCCACACTTTCTCTATCTTCTTCTTCATCCTTTTCAGGGACTTGTGTATGAATGATTGTCTTCATCTTGGCCTTCAACACATCCTCACATGACACGGTCAGTATAGTACTTCTTTTCATGCGAGACGGGACGATACTTCTCAACCTTTGGGTTGCCCCTTGCTTGGTTTTCTTATTTTTGCCTAGTCTTTTGAAAACAGACACTCGTTTTGCCCATCATTCTCCTAACCTCTTGAAGGCTGATACCCTTTCAACTTCCTTCTTTTTGGGGAGACTTGATGCAGATGACACCTCTCCTTCAAATATATGGTTGGCAGTTGCCCTTTTGATCGCAATACGAACTGGACCTCGTGTAATGAATCCCAAGCCTGCTTTAGTACCTTGGACTACAGGGCCATCTTTCCTTGATGCATTCATGCATGCCTTTTGTTCAGGCTCATGATGGCTCGTAACCTTCGAATTCTCCTTGGGATCATATCCGGCTTTCACAAGCAGTTCATATGCCCTTGGTCCAAAGCACTTAGCAACTTCAGGGCTTGTAAGTTCGCCATGCTCCGTAGCACTACCTTGTTTTGGCCGAACAAATCCTACAAATGATTTTTGAGCGGGTTTCGTAGCATCAATCTTTGTCAAAGGCATAGTGAGCCCGTCTAAAGGCTTATCCTCCTTCTTGCTCCTTTCAACTCCCTCTTGGCATTGAACTTGTGTTTCTTTTGGAGTTTTTGGCCTTACCATGTAGTACTTTGCTTCGGCGAAGTATGATTCGGTTTCCGCAAAGGGCTTATGATCACCAACAACTGTCTTTACCGCACCATCTTGGTAATATTTGAAGCATTGATGCCATGTTGAGGGGATGACACCATATTCATGCAACCATGGTCTACCAAGAAGCATGTTGTACGAGGTCTTTGCATCAATTACTTGGAATGACGCAGTTGATCTCATATCATCAATCAGTAAGTCCAACCTTATTGTCCCAAGAGCTCTTTGTCCTTCATAATTGAAACCATGAATCAGCAACCGACTGTTTGCGAGCTCCTCAACTTGGATTCCTAACTCTTTCAAAGTTCTCAACGACAATATGTTTACCGCAGATCCTCCATCTATGAGTACTCTATTCACCCTTTGCTCATTGGTATAACAACTCACGAACAGAGGTCGGTTATGAGGCTTGGATCCAAGCTGTAAATCTTCATTGGAAAATGCCACCATCAACGCATGTTCATTCTCTTGATTCACTACTCCGCAAAAAGCTTCATTATCTTCTTCTATGCTTTCGGCAGTGATGAGGTTTGCCCCGACATTGTCTTCTTCGAGCGTTATTTTTCCTTGTCTAGCTAGTTGCATAACCTTGTCCTTGAAGATGAAGCAATCATGTATGGGATGACCCACTAACCGATGGTACTTGCAATATTTTGGATCATTAGTCTGCCCCGCTTCATTCGGTCGCTTCATTTCAGGCAGTTCAACAAGTCCCTCCTTGATTAAGTCATCAAATATGCCAGAGACATCCGAATACAAGAAAGGATACTTCTTTTGCTACTGCTCTTTTAGAGTCGGCCTCCTTTGCCCCATGTCTTGAAAAGCATTCGGCTTATCCTCTTTATTGACTTCTTTCCTTGCAAACTTAACAGGAGTTGCTTTCACCGCCATTGATTCTTTCTTTGGAACTTTGTCAAAAGAGTTGCCTCCTTTCTTGAATTCTTGCTTCTCTTTAAATCGACGAGGTTCTTGAACGGGCGGTCCTCCAACTCCATTTGATGTCATGCTCAACTCCATATCATGTGCTCTTGTGGCCAACTCCTCGAACGTCTTGGGTTGAATTCCACGCAGAATATATTGCAGGCTCCAATGCATCCCTTGAATACACATTTCAATGACAGATGACTCGGACAATCGATCTTTGCAGTTAAGGCAAAGATTCCTCCATCTATTGATGTAGTCAATTACTGGCTCATCTTTGAACTGCCGGGAACTTGTGAGCTCCACCATGCTGACCGTCCTTCTAGTGCTATAAAATCAATTGAGAAACTCGTGCTCAAGCTGCTCCCAATGGTCGATTGAGTTTGGCTCTAAATCCGTGTACCAATCGAAAGCATTCCCTTTAAGTGAGCGAAAAAACTGCTTCACCAAATGATCTCTAAAGGTGCCGGCATTATTGCAAGTTTCGATGAAGTGAGCTATGTGCTGCTTCGGATTACCCTTTCCATCGAACTGCTGAAATTTGGGAGGCTGATAGCCGAGGGGCATCATTAAGTTATCAATTCTTTGAGTATATGGTTTAGAGTAAACCAATGAAGACTTGGAACTCCCATCGAATTTATCTTTTATGGTTCCTTCAATGAGCTGCTTGACTTGTTCGATTGAGATGAGATTGCCTAAAGCGGATTTAGACTCTTTATCATCCGACTTCTTCTCTTCACGTCTTTTGGATGCATCATCATCATCATCATCCTCGTCTTCATCTTTCTCATCTTTTTCTTCATCATCATGCTTAAGTACTCATTTTCCTTTTGCAAGCTTTAGGATCATAGCATCTTGTTTGATCATACGCTTGTCCATAGCCTCCATCATCGCCATTAGACTTGCCATTTGCTCCTCTAAACCCGTAGCACCGATTGTCATAACAGACACCTCAAATGAGTAATTATTCGCCGAACTGTCTTTGGAGGATTTGAAACCATCACTTGCATCATTGCCATCTTCCTTGACGTGTGGCTCCTTCTCCATGGCGAAAGTTGACTTGGCAGCTTTAGCAGCTTCCGCAGCTTCTTGCAACATCTTAGCTTTCCTCCGCGTCATCATGCCGCCACCTTCGACAAGGTTCTTTGAAGTGAAGTCGTTAGCACCTTCCAAAGGCTTCTTCGAAGTAGAGCCACCAACATCCTTAGTTTTCGGAGACATTCTTCAAGATTTTGGGAAGAGTTGAGATGAGAGGTAGAGAAGTCCCACCGGGCGTGCCAAAATTTGTAAACACAAATTTTATGTATTTATCACAAACACAATAAATCGTGTACAAAGAAGTATCTGCGGATTTGAAGTAAAATTTGGGTTCAATCTCTAGCTTTTATCCTCTAATTCGTCTCTTCCACTTGTTCTTGAACAATCTTCGAGCAGCTTCCGGGATCCTTGGAGATTTGGCCTCCTTGATCTTAATCGGTGTTGATGCTTGATTTGATAACGTTAATCTGGAGGGCCGACGCCTTATTTCTGGATCAAACGCTGATTTTGGATGCTTTTGGTGAAGAACTTCTTGAACTCCACGAAGAATGCCTTGAATGCCACGAAGAACGCCTTGAATGTTGTAGAGAATTTTCCTACAACTCTTGAGCTCTTCAATATGATTTGTGGTGTCCTTTGACCTCTCCAATCACTCTTATTTATAGGTGAAAATGTAGTGGACTTGGTGGGCTTTTGGACTCCAAGACGGGCTTTAGGGCTGAGGTGGCACAATTCTATTGGCTCCTCAATTTTGGTAGTTATCTCCATCAAATCTTTGACTTAATGACCAAGAAATGACACTTGTCAATTTCTAATTGGTCGAAAATCTCCATCTTTTAAATATCAATTTATATTTATTTAATTTAGAATTTATCTTTAATAAAATTCCTAAAATATAAATAAAATATAAAATTAATATTTATCTATTAATTTTATGCATCTATAGTGCAGGTTAGCGGGATGGTGATGGCAAGGACGGCTTGGTGATGTGGTGTTTTTGTTGAGTCGAGTTGAATTGCAATTGCATGTCTTCATACATGTGACACGCACCTGTCGTATGGTACGATCAAAATACCTGTGTATGCTCCAGACGGACAGTACACGCTCCTATGCCCACTACCGGACTGGTTAGTCTTAGCGGCAAGCTAGGGTCGATCCCACGGAGAGTGATGAACCACCTTACTCTTCAGTATACAAATCGAGCTGTCACTATCTCAATCTGTGTATCTGCACAATAAAATAGACGGAAATCAAGTATAAAAAAAGGGGTAAGATTTGGGGTAGGTCGTGATCATTGTTGATATGTAAATTCGGTCATGGGCACACTAAGAATCCGTCCATGCTTCGTGTAAACTCAAGGTGTGGCCCAAAGACATTGGGGCGTTTCAAGAGTTCATACTCCACACTTGGGATGGTTGAATCCCTTGTTGTCGTCTTGGTCCGAAGGTCACGCTTCACCCCGGTCACAAGGCCGTGCTTCACTCCTCCTTAGATAATAGTCATACCCGATCTCTCCAAGTATGACCCTCATCAACCTTCTCTTCCAAACTTCCCATGTCCGCACCTACAGAGTAGACACCACTCGCGGGATACTCATTTCCGGGACCACGTCCAACCGGTCATTGCAATGCCTACGATACGCGAGATGAGTCCTTTGGTCGATAACCATGGCTTGATGCCTCGTCACAGTTGATGGGTGATTGTTAGAGAAGCCTAAGACTGAAGAAGGACGCAGTATCCCCTTGTCCAATCCTCACCATCCAGATCTACAGCACCATGCCAGGTGCTGCTTAGCTACTCGGTCCTGGCACCTCAAACGCTGCCGTTTGTCATGCCCTGCCTTTGCTTGACATCGTACAGCTCCAACCGAACGAGATCACCCGTTAGATTGGAACTGCCCATGAGTTCTGCTCCAGTCCTTCCGGAACTACTGAACTCAACCGATGGCACAAGTGCCTCACGAATATTTCACATGTCAACAGTCAATCATTCCCCATACCCAAATCTCACCAAGTAAACTACTCACACATAATTGAATATATAATGATAAGCGAAAAAGAACACATTAATAAAAGAAATGCGAAATACTCGAATTAAAAGTACCTAAGGCAACAGCCTTGGATTTGTTACAGCGGAATGTAAATAAAAGCAAGTAAAGATTGTTTTGAGCAGAAAATATAAAAGTGTTTTTTCGGACTAAGAACTGTAGGCTGATAAATTCTCCAAAATTGTGCCAGCCGCCTTGGCTGGACTTTTATAGCATGCAGTGGTAGTGGCAAAACCCTAGGCGGGTGGATTGAAATGGCATGATTGGCAGTTTCCATGTTGAGCGAGATTTCGAATATCTGCGATTGGTTGGATGGATGATTGGCGATCTTCGATTGATTTGATTATTTAAGGTAGGGCGCTGACCTCCAAATCCTTCCTTTCATGAATGCTTGGCAGATATTGGCGAATCCTCTCCACGTGGCTTTCCTTCTTGAGCTTTGGCGACAAACTGGAAATCTTTGCAGTGGTCAAACTGGTTGCATGCGTCATGGTTGATTTCCTCGTAGGCAAGGCAGTTGCAAGGTCTTCTTTGTTGTTGGGTGCATTGCGTTAATACCTCGAATGCGAATGATGAACAACAACTTAGCTTCAGGGTTCACATGGACTCCTCCTTTCAACCTCGTCTCTCGCTTCAATTCATCCCCTGCCCTGCATACTCCTTTGCGTAGTTCTTGCAACCGACTGGATTCACTCCAGTTCTGCTCATTCTGACCACCTTTCCTCTGTTTGACCTGGACTGAGCTTCCTTCCTTCGAACAATAGTTTCCTTCCCCTGGACAGACTCTATCGACACAAAAAGACATGAAAAATAGGGCCAAACGGCCCAAAAGTCGAAGACGCATCAACATGTGATTGTTGGGATCGAGTCAAATAATCCGCTGCAACTTTTTGAATTGAAAGACTGTTAATCTATACTCTGATACTTGTTCTAATTCCAGGCGATGTGCTCTATGTCTTTTATTGCTTTGATGAATCTCGTTTTCGTTGACTTGGGATACTTATCCTATTCGAATTGATATGTAAATTATACATGCTCGATTGTTATTTTGTCATATCTCTAAAAGTATGTTTGAATTGTACCGCTTTCCATTGATATTCCCTTACATTTCCCGAACATGTTTCCCGTGTTTGAGTTGATTGATAGATGGTTGAGTAGTGTTAGTGTTAGCACGTCGCACCTTGGGAGTCGGGGTGTGACACTTATTGCGGCTCTATCAATATCAAATAAGAACTGCCACTGCCCAAAATACGAAATTTCGAACCACTATCAAGTTCTCATTTATAATAGATCAAAGCAATAGTCAGACACTTATTCATACTGATAAGCCTAATTAAGGTTAAGACTATTTAAGTCACCGAGATCTTTAATTCTCAATAAGTCAGAACAAAGAATGAATCTCACTGTGATCCTTTCAATACGATAAACGTACTAGCATAAATAAATAGTAAAGATAAACTATTTAATACTATTATGCTATAATCTAAACCAACAACTTGTCCAAGTTGTCTCGACTGTGAATATTAGTTTATATCTCATAAGATGTCGATTATATAATCTTCTGTGATCTACAACACACTATATAATCTTTAATATTGAGATAATTGGACAAATAATAATTATGCAATAATAAACATTTCAGATAGAAGAATTATAGTGAAATAAATATCAATTGTATATAAACAAAAGTCTTGCTTTCGTATACAACCCTTCAATTCTCCCACTTATACTAAAGCAAACTTTTAGTATATAATGAGACTAATATTTATCTAGCCATCTATCACAACTTCTTCCACTTATACTCAAAGTTTAACTTAGTGTGGGAGGAAACGCAGCCACATGCCTTCAACGTGCTTATCAAAGACAGCAGCTAGTAGACTCTTTGGAAACAGATCAGCCAAATTATCAACTCCTGCAACCTTTTGTACATCCACATCACTATCGTGAACAAACAGCCGAATGTAATGATACCTTGCATCAATATGCTTAGTCGTTTGATGAAATCTAGACTCCTTGCAATTGGCAATTGCAGCCTCATTATCAGAATAAATCGTGATACCTCTCGGCAAACTAGGAATCACATCAAGCTCCGCCAGAAAATTTCTAAGCCAAACAGCCTCTTTAGCAGCCTCAGTAATAACCACATATTCGGCTTCCATAGTAGATAATGCAATGCATTTCTTCTTCACACTTCTCCACACAATGGCTCCACCTCCCAGCTTAAACACATAGCCAGAAGTAGAAACCCGCTAATCTTTATCTCCTTGATAATCAGCATCTACATAACCTACCGGAACCAGATCACCAGATCGATATACCAGTCCATGCTCTCTAGTCCGTTTAAGGTACTTGAGTATGCACTTTACAGCAATCCAATGATCCTGACCAGGATTAGCCTGATATCTAGACACCATGCCTACAGCATGACAAATGTCAGGCCTGGTACTCTGCATTGCACACATGAGACTCCCCACAGCCGAAGCATATGGAATTGCCTTCATGTCCGCTATCTCCTTAGGTGACGTAGGATACATCGCCTTAGATAGATGAACGTCATGTCTGAAAGGTAAGAAACCCTTCTTAGCATTCTGCATGCTGAAACGCGATAACACAGTATCAATGTAGGCTGTCTGGGACAAACTCAACATTCTCTTAAATCGATCACGACCGACCTTAATCCCGAGAATGTATGTTGCCTCTCCCAAATCCTTCATTTGAAACTATTGGGATAACCATGCCTTAATCTTTGCCAATACATTTACATTATCACTAACGAGCAAAATGTCATCGACATAAAGCACTAGAAACACTAGAGTCCCATTAATACACACCCTGTAAACACAACTTTCATGTTCACATTGTACAAAGCCATAGCCTTGGACAACATCATTGAAACGTTTGTTCCAGGATCGTGAAGCTTGCTTAAGTCTATAAATGGACTTCTTTAGCTTCCACAGTAGATGCTCTTCACCTTTCTTTATGAACCCTTCCGGCTGCAGCATATAGATGTCCCTATCTTTTTCAAGATACCCGTTCAAAAATGCGGTTTTGACATCCATTTGCCAGACCTCGAGATTCATGTGAGCGGCCATAGCCATGAGTGTTCGAATAGATTTAAGCATGGCTACTGGCGAAAATATCTCATTGTAATCGATTCCTTCTCTTTGGGTGAAACCTTTCGCCACTAGTCTTGCCTTAAAGGCCACAACCTTTCCATCCGGTCCTCTCTTTCTCTTGTATACTCACTTGCATCCTATGGCTTCACAGCCCTCAGAAAGCTCGCATTTCTCGTATACATCCATAGCGGCGATTGATTCCCATTCGGCAATCATACACGTCTCCCACTCAAGAGCATTCGGATCTGCTAATACTTCAGGGATCTTCTTCGATCACTGCTAATTCCAATGAATCCTTGAATTCATTAAGTAGAGTATATCGACTAGGTAACTTTCCTTGAGTTACCCTCCTAATACGATGAAGCTCTATAGCATATTCAGTATTAACGGTTTGTGCAGGTTCCGACGATTGCTCATTTTGCACAACTGGAGCACTAATCACCTCTTCCCCTCTAACTTCTTGAAGTATGACGTCACTTCTCTTCCTATGGCCAATCATATAGTCCTCTTCCAAGAATCTCGCGTTAGTGCTAATAACGACTTTCTGATCCTTAGGACAGTAGAAATAGCCACCTTTCGTTCCTCTAGAATAGCCTACAAACAACATCACCTTGGTTCTTGGACTCAACTTGTCAGCTTCTTTGTTCAAAACATGTGCCGGAGTACCCCAAATCTGGATGTGGTTAAGACTAGACTTGCGCTCGGACCACAGCTCAGACGGGGTCTTAGGCACTGACTTTGAGGGAACCAAGTTTAGCATGTGAGCCGTTGTTTCCAAAGTATATCCCCAAAACGAAATAGGTAGAGATGCATAACTCATCATAGATCGAACCATTTCCATAGTGTTCGATTTCTTCTCTCCGACACACCATTCTGTTGGGGTGTTCCAGGTGTAGTCAATTGGGACGTATATCCCACTTTCTAACAAGTATTCCTTAAACTCGTTGCTGAGGTATTCGCCGTAGCGGTCAGATCGCAACGACTTGATACTCTTTCCATGTCGCTTCTCTACTTCCGCTTTGAATAATTTGAACTTTTCAAAACACTCGGACTTGTAGCGCAACAGGTAGATGTACCCGTACCTTGAGTAATCGTCAATGAAAGTGACAAAATACTCGTACCCTCCATGAGTTTGAGTAGACATGGATCCACACAAGTCGGAATGAATCAATTCCAACACTTCTTTGGCTCTATACCCCTTGGCCTTGAAAGGCCGAGTCGTCATCTTTCCCTCTATGCAGGATTCGCAGATTGGGATGGTCTCGACTTAGAAAGAACCCAATACTCCATCGGAAACCAATCTTTGGATCCTCCTTAGATTGATGTGACCCAATCTTAGATGCCAAAGAAGAGTTTGATTCTCTTGAGAAGAATTCGACCTCTTCTTTTGATTAACAGTTAAAGCATTACTTGAAGAACTCGAAGCATGAGAGCAGTAAATAGTATAAAGAGAATCAACAACATGTGCATAACCGATAATCTTATCATCTTTCATAAAAGTCGCAAAACTCTCAAAAAGAATAGAATATCCATCTTTCCACAACTTAACCATAGAAATCAAGTTTCGCCGAAAATTTGGCACATATAAAATATCTCTCAAAACTAAAACTGAATTCTCAAAAGTTAAATGAACATCGCCTATGGCTACAACGTCCGCTCGCGCTTCCGTTCTCATGGCGACGCTCAACTCCCCTCTACTCACTTCCCTTGTCTGCAGGAACCCCTGCAAGGAATAACAAATATGGTCAGTTGCGCCCGTATCTACTACCCACTTGTGGATAGAACTTGAACTTAAACATATTTCATTAACAAGAGCAGAAGTCATACCTTGAGCCTTCTTCAACAGGGGGCAGTTAGCCTTCCAATGTCCAGATTTCTTGCACTTGAAGCACTTTGCACCCTTCTCCTTTGGCTTTTTGATGCCTCCGGTAGGGCCTAGCCTCTTGCTTCCACTACTTCCTTCGCCCCTCTTGCCTTTCTCCGGGCCCTTCCATTTCTTTCCACCTTTCGGTGAAACATGGAAACCCTTTGAAGAGAAGGCAAGAGCTTGCGGACTCTTTCCCATAATCCCTTCCGCTGCAACAAGTTCATTGAGCAGTTCATTTAGAGTAAACACTTTCTTGCTCATTATTGCATTAAGGCGGAAGTTCTCATAGTACTTGGGAAGAGTGTGGAGTATCATGTCAACTTTCACTTCATCCATGATACCTCCACCAAGCACGTCCAGCTCATTGAAATGATTGATCATTCCAACCACGTGCTCGCGCACAGACATGCCTTCCGTCATCTTCGAGCTCATGATTTGTCTCATGATCTCGAATCGGGTAGAGCAGTCACTCTCACCGAACTGCTCCTCGAGGTTAGTCATGATTGCAGTAGCCGTGTCCAAAGACTGATGTTGTTGCTGCTGCAACCCAGAGGACATAGTGGTCATCATGTAGGCTTTCGCCATACAATTGGCCATATTCCACCTCTTAGAATCCTCTTTCTGAGCATCGGTGGAGGCTGCAGTGAGAGCTGCAGGCGCAGGAGTAGTGAGTACAAAGTGGTACTCTTCGGCATCTAGGACATATCCCAAATTGCGCTTCCATTTCAAAAAAATTTGATCTGGTAAGCGGCTTAGCAGTAAGCACATTCAATAACGGAGTAACAGTCATATCTGAAAAATTAAACATTCAAAACGCAAATAAGTCACAATTATTGCATAAAACGTTCGTAACATTTATATTGTAACCTTTTGATAAAACAATATTAAATGAAACCTTCATTACTCAAGTGATTTACACGCAAGCCACGATAGTGTGGATGTTTACGTGCGCACCACTCAACCAAACACCCAGTTTTTAATTTTATCTTATGTCAAATTAACCTTATGACACATAAAATTAATAAATGAGCCTTACTAGACCATATTATCTCGAAAAGGGACTCCGATGGGGAGTTTTATTCGAGACAATATTTAAGCACATATCACAATTTAACTAATCCAAAATTATCCCACATATTGATGCAATTACTCGAACGACATCTTCTTGTAAACAATTTCATTAATTATCTTATTCTAATCTCTCCTAGAATGATCTATGAGAATTAATACGGGCAAGCCACGATAGTGTGAACGTTTACACGCAAAACTCCCACTATTCACGAGACTAAAATACTTTTAGAAGTTTTACTCGACAAAATCTGTAAGTTAATAGAACCCATGCAAGCCACGATCGTGTGGATGTTTACACGAGCCTAACAACTTAATTCGTCTAAAACCAATTGTGAAGGTCTAATTTGATTTATTAAAATCAATTTAACATGCTTAGTCATTTTTAATTCAAAAGGTTTTCGCATGCAAATCACGTAAAAACACGGAATTACTAAACATGCTTTTCTAGAACTCACATAATAAATCATGCTCGCTTGAATTCATAACATGCTTAGAATAATACGATAAATTCCTAGCATGCAATTTTTAAACGCAAATAAATTCAAATAATTTCAAATTATATCATGCTATAGAAATAATAACACCTTAACGGTGATTAAAACCCACGACATGCAATTTACAATAAAATAAATAAATTGTCGTCTCGTCATGGATATTTGTACCTGCCTAAATTATTATAAAAATAAAATAGAAAATAAAAATCTATCTATTACAATAAATCTTCGTCTTCAAAGCTTTCCATATCCGTCGTCTTGAAGAATCGCCCAAGAAGAAAACAAGATTCATCAAATCTCTCTTTCCATCACGACCCCGACCACGTGGGAGACCCTACCACGTCTGCCCACATGTCCAAAACCCTAGGTTTTCAACCTAGGGTCTTGTTTGTGAAGACACCGCCGCCGGCAGCCCCCTCACTTCGCCGGAATCGCGACCACGGAGCTCCAGCCCCGTATCGCCGCCACCGTCATGCACCCCACCCTTAACCCGCTGTAACCATCACAGCAAGGCCAAGCGGAGTCCACCGGTGCCCGCGCTATAGCCGCGCTCCACTGTCCATAGCGTCGAGCTTGACGGCTCCGCGATGGGTCACGCGGTTAGGCCACCGCAATCACCAGCGCCGCCGCCATGCCTCTGCTGCTTCTGCTCGTCATCTTCATCTAGGAAGTCGCTGCTGCTGCTGGTTCGTTGCTGCTCGCTGTCGCTGCTGCCGTCCGTTTACCGCTGCCGGAGAAGAAGAGCCGTTCTCGACGGCAAGGAGGAAAGAGATGTCATACGCCTCACCCCTCCTACTGTTCCGACACACCCTGACCCAAAGAATCATCCTTGAGGTATGATCAAAACCACTAACACCGGCAGAAGACTTCGCCAAAGCGATTATGCCGCCACGACGACCCACGTGTGTAGAACACGCGCCGCCGTGGGTTACGGTGCCCAGGCTTCACGAGCTTCGTCGCCCGGCCGTGTTATTGAGTCACACACCATAGACACCAAAGCTAAGCTCCGGCGAATCAGATTTCGTCCGATCAAAACACGTCGCGGGCTAAACCCTAGCGCGTGAAGTAGAAGCGCCGCCCTGTGCCACTGCCTGCCGCCGCCAGCCGTTCTTCCCCTGCAAGTTACTCCGTTTCTCGACCCGTACAACAATTAAGAATCGAAAAAATAATTTACAACTGAAATCCTAATCTAACCACGGATTTTCTCGTGGTAAAAACAACCAAAACGGCAAACCAACAGAAAATAAAACGAATCCACGACGAGACAACGATAATAACGAACATGCATGCATATTTACATAAATAAAATCAGATTTTATTTTACATGGATTTACTGTTCGTTAATCCGACAGAGTCATAGTAGAATGTTTTAAACAATTCTCCTTCTCTTGAGTAGGAAAATAGAAAAAAGAACTAAAAAAGTGTTTTTGGATAAATAACACACCCAAGTAATAGTAGAATGTTGGAACCGATTATTGAAAATCGATTCGTTTTCACCCATGGATCAGCTATGGATATCTAACAAACACATACAAAATCCACACCTAGCATGCTCCTATGAATTTAATTACAATCATAGGATGTTTATTCGGAATACCTGCAAACTTGACGCACAACGACTCCAGAGTTGACCTTCCGAACTGTTCCCGGCTAGAGCACCACGATGGATGGGATCGACTTCGAGCTCTCTCTCTCTTGCTATGGGACGGCGCCAACTCTCTCTCACTCTAGGTTTCGGTTGCTTAGAATGCAAGTTAATAATGAGTCTTATGAGCCTTGTATTTATAGATAAATAACTGCTCACATTCATTAAACCTAGATGACCCTCATGGGCCGTAGGAGAGTAGGCGCCTAAGCCCACTAGAGACATAGGCCATTGGGCCAGTTCAGGGATCTACTAGCTTAAATAAGATTGGCCCGATAATATCTGATTTAATCTATTCAACCCAGAAATATAAATCAGATATAAATATTAATTCATTCCACTAAAGAATTAATACTGACTTACCCTCTTATTTATTTAGTTGAGTCGGGGCTAGTATTAGACTTAATTAATCTCCGTGTTTAAGATTGTCGAATATCTATTAATTAATTAAATACTTCTGACAGCAATTAATTAATCAATTAATTATTTACTAATAAATAATTATCTCGAGTGCTACCACTTAAACTTATTATCGTATTGGAACTAATTCCACCTGCAGGGTTTAATACGATAAACTTATTAAGTTCCTCGAGAGGATATCATCATTCCATCATAGGACACGGATTCTTATTGCGGCTCTATCAATATCAAATAAGAATTGTCACTACCCAAAATACGAAATTTCGAACCACTATCAAGTTCTCATTTATAATAGATCAAAGCAATAGTCAGACACTTATTCATACTGATAAGCCCAATTAAGGTTAAGACTATTTAAGTCACCGAAATCTTTAATTCTCAATAAGTCAGAACAAGAATTAATCTCACGGTGATCCTTTCAATACGATTAACGTACTAGCATAAATAAATAGTCAAGATAAACTATTTAATACTATTATGCTACAATCTAAACCAACAACTCGCCCAAGTTGTCTCGACTGTGAATATTAGTTTATATCTCATAAGATGCCGATTATATAATCTTCTGTGATCTACAACACACTATATAATCTTTAATATTGAGATAATTGGACAAATAATAATTATGCAATAATAAACATTTCAAATAGAAGAATTATAGTGAAATAAATATCAATTGTACATAAACAAAAGTCTTGCTTCAAGTAAGTCTTTTGCCTTCACCATTAATTTGTCAATATAGTTATCGTAGTTTAAACCATATTAGATTGAATGTTAATCTTGAGTTCTAAGAACTTGCATATTTTTTCCTATTAAATATTGTATGTCATGATATATTAACTTACACAAAAACTTCCCTACAACCGGTTGAAAACATATATACTATTATCAGTAAATTATATACATCTGTGTATGTTTGCCGAGTGGTCGGGGGCGGAGAGTTAGAGCTACGCTCTATAGAGACCCAGGTTCGATACCTCAGTTTCACGTTTTAAAAAAAAAAATTGCAGCCTTCCACATTATATAATATTATCTATAAATAGTTAATGTGCGTTTATGTTGGTCCAGTGGTTAGAGGCGAGAATTTATAGCTTCTCTCTCTTTGAGACCCAGGTTCAAAACATGGGACTTGCAATTATTAGTTTTTTTTTTTTAAAATATTTGACCTATTGGTTCAAAGTGTCCCAATTACATGTTTCTAAATGTATATAATCTATTGAGACATTTTTTTTAATATGTTATTTTAGTTTTTTATTTGTTTTTGTTTTTAAATTATTCATTTAAATAATATTTTTAATATATAATTACAATTTTATTTTTATTTCTAATTTTTTTAAATTTAACTAAAAATAAGAGTTGTGGTAACTAAAAGTACATGTTGTCGTGAATAAACGTAACAATCGTTGTGAAAAAAGTACTCCCTCCGTATTAGTTATAAAGTCCCAATTCACACATTTCACTTGTATTAGTTAAAAAGTCCTACTCTGCTTTTTGTACCATTATACCCTCTTTCCTTTTTAAAATTACTACCTTTATACCCTCTTTATCACTACCTTTTTGTCAATATCACTACCTTTTGGTCAATACTACTATCTTTTTGTCAATACCACTACCCCTACTTTCTAACTTTTACTCCACTCAAACTAACTTTATCAGTTTTCTTAATATCCGTGCCCATTTAAAATGGGACTTTATAACTAATACGGAGGGAGTAATAATTTTGAAACATTACCTTTCTTAGCATCAATAATTACGTTTCATCACGATAATAATTACTTGACCAAATCACTAAAAGTACATGTTATCGTGAACAAAAGTAATTGTTATCGTGAAGAAAAGTAATATTTGTGAAACATTACCTCTCTTCATATCAATGATTACTTTTCATTATGACAATAAATACTTAACAAAATAACTTAAATTACATGTTGTCGTGAATAAAAGTAACAATCGTTGTGAAAAAAAGTAATAATTTTGAAACATTACTTTTCTTCATATCAATAATTATTTTTAGTCACAACAATAATTACTTAATCAAATAACTAAAAGTACACATTGTCGTTAATAAAAGTAAATATTGTTATTAAGCAAAGTAATATTTTTTAATTAACTTTTTTTAATAAAAAATCCTTATATAAATAATAAAAAAACACACTGAAAATAAAATAAATTGAATAATAGGTAGGACACACAATATAATAAAAATAAAAAACTAAAAAAATGAAAAAAAAATGAAACAAAATAAATAATTTTTAAAAAAGAAAATAGGGATAATAAATAATTTTTAAAATAATTAAAAAAACTGAAAAAATAAATACAATGAATAATATATACGACAACATAATAAAAAAGATAAATTAAAAAAAGAAACGAAAAACAAAAAAACAAAAACTAAAAGTGAATAATACCTCTAAAAATCGCGCATATAAGGTATACATAAAGGTACCTACATAAAATATGACAAAGTAGCTTGTAGCCTAGTGATAGTTCTCTTGGCTTGAAGCTATGTTGAAACCTTCATGTCTCTGGCTTCATGTCTCTGGTTCGAATCCAGTAGGGTTGCGTTGCTGTAATTTTTTTTTTTAAATTGAGGCTGGTTGGTTGTTGGGCTTGCGCTGGGCGGCTGTTGGGCTTGGGCCGGCAGCAGGGTTGTGGCCTGGGCGGGAGGCTGGAGCGAGTTGTGGGCTGGGCGTGGGTATGGGCATGGGTTGAACCGGTTGCATAGTGCGCAACTAGTTGCGTGAAAGTCCATCTCTCTAACTTAAGTTGGAAAATTATGTTTCCAGATTATTTTCACATAATTATTTCAACCTTATAATATGTTAAATTACATACATCTTGAATAATATTGTGTTTCTATTGTCTTAGCAAGAATAAATGAAACAGTTGCCAATATGAAGTTAAGGAATGATTTTGATGTACATTGGATCGCTTGTAATGAAGGACTCCGATAGAAAATCAGATTAGTTGTGAAGTTAATTTTCCTGGGAGGAATTGTGTAGTTATTCTTTCTAGAGGAATGAATTGTTTTAACGTTTGTAATTTGTATAGTTTATCATACTGATATTTTTGAATAATATTAAATAAATTTTCTATATTATAATCTTGTTATATTTTTAATGGTTAATGTATTATATTTAATTGATATGTTGACTAATGAAAGCTATAATATGAATTTTATTTATATATCAAATTGGATAATGATATAAACGTAAAAAAAATATTCACCTGCACATAAGTTAGTAGAATTTACCCACACGTACAAATTGCCACGTGTTCATGCCATGTCATTTCCACCTAATTATTTCACTCCAACAAAAATATGATTAGCCACACATAAAAAATAACTTTAGCGACATATACATATGTAGGTAAATGTTTGAAGCTTTTATCCACACATAAATCTATGTGTGGGTAAAACTCTTTAACTACAAAATTATAGCCATATTTGTTGACATTTAAATTATGTGTGGGTAAAAATCACACATGCATGTGTGCCTAAAAGTTCAATTTCTTGTAGTTGCCTCCTTCGCTTCCCCTTCCTCCCCTTCTTCACAGCTTTCACTCCTTTAAGACGAATTTGCAAGGTGTTTGCATCGCTCGTGGATGTCGTGGATATGTTGCCACTAGCAAACGAAGTATAGTCGTCGGCTTCATTTATCCTCATCCGCATTGGAGCTGTTCCCGTCGCCGGGTTGGAAAAACTCGGGATATTCTTCAAGAGCTCCCACGCCTTTCTATTGGAGAAGCTTTTCCTGTACAGGGCAGAGTAATTATCTTCGGCCATCGTGTACAGTTCGAGGTCGTTCTGTCCGCTTTCGAGTTCGTCTTCGAGTTTGATGTAGCAAGTGGCAAAGTGTTAGATCTATTTCTTGGCGAAGCCCCACACGCACTTCATCGGACCCTTCTCGCGTGGCGCGGCACGAGCTATGTGCTCGTTGAAATGGGCACATATTTTCTCCCAGAAATGATTCTAGGTGTGGTAGTTGTTGGTCACCGCGTCCAGCCCGAAATCAATGTAGCACCGTGCGAGGAATTCAATATCGTCGGGTGTGTAGTTAGGACCTCGCAGTGGCCTCGATGCAGTGCTTGATGCGGCGGGTTGTTTGACCTTGCGGCTCATCTTCCCCTTCCCCTTAACCGGAGAAGTGGACGTGCTTGATGTGGCGGGAGCTTTCCCCTTGCGGCGTGGCGGTGTTAGCTCGCGTTCCTTCGATTCCTCTTGCTAGGAATCTTCATCTGCCTCTTTCTCTTCCTCTACCTCAACATCATCGCAGTCGTCGTTGAGGTTGATGCGTCTGATTCGAGCTGTTTTCGATGGCGGCGTGTCAAATGCATGATATCCACCGAGTGAAGTGGAGAATTGGGAGAAGCCGGATGTCGGGGGGAATTGAGAGAACCCCGCAGACTGTGAGTAGCCGGAAGAGGGGGGAGGGGGTATTGAGAGAACCCCGAAGACTGCGAGTAGCTGTAAGATGGGGGGAATTGAGAGTACCCCGGAGACTACGAGAACCCCGTCGAAGGGGGGGAATTGCGGGAACCCCGACGACTGCAAGAAAGGTGCAAACTCGGTAATCGGGGAGTATTGGGTGAAACCGAGAGAAGGGAGAATTGACAGTTTGGATTCGGTGGATTGGGAGTTTGATTCGGAGGATTTGAACCAACCCATTGCTGGTACCACGAGTTGAACTCGTTTTCACTCATTTTTTTGCACAAAAAAATAAGAATTGAAGATTGAAATTGAAGAAGAAAGAGATTGGGATAAAGATTAAATTTTGGTGTGGAGAATGAATGGGATAAAGAGGTGTTTATAGTGAATTTTGAGTGTATAGCCGTTGGGTATTAAATTATTAATATTTTTTATCAGCAAAATTAAAAAAAAAATAAAAAAATTAAAGTCGGACCAATGGGGACATGCCACGTGTCCCCAAGCTACTGCATATGTGAGGTCGAAGGCGGTGTCGAAACTTAAACACTGCCTTCGACACACCCCATCGATCCATCTATGTCAAGGGGGAGACAATGGTGCTCGACACACCTATGTCGAGGGAGG
Source organism: Schizonepeta tenuifolia (assembly GCA_029490685.1). Classification (NCBI taxonomy): domain Eukaryota; kingdom Viridiplantae; phylum Streptophyta; class Magnoliopsida; order Lamiales; family Lamiaceae; genus Schizonepeta; species Schizonepeta tenuifolia. The sequence continues at coordinate 37,213,466 of CM055959.1, read as the reverse complement.
CAGGGCCGAAGGGGGATCGACACCGGCTTCGACCCCCGTGCTCAATCCCCACTATATATGCTCTTAAAAGAGGGGAGTATTTGTATGATGGCGTACTTTAAATATGGGTTAATTGCCTATAAAGGCACAACCTTTCCACGAATTTGCAATTTTAGCATAACCTTTTTTCATGGCATGATCTTTCAACTCATTGCAATTCGGAGCATATTTTCAACTTCCGATTATCGGAAAGATGATGTGTAATTTTTTTGTGACGTGACATTTAACTATTTTTGATGTGGCATTTGACTCATTGTTGATGTGCATTTATATTTATTTTTACTAAATAATTTTATTTCTTTTTATATTATACCCTTTTCTCAATAATCCATATTTAAACTCAATTTAAATATCACATAAAAAATAAGTAAATGTCACGTCACTAAAAAATTATATGTCATCTTTCAGATCACCAGAACTTGAAAATATGTCTTAAATTGCAATTAATTGAAAGGTTATGCCTTAAATGGCCAATAAAAAAAATTATATTAATATTGCAAATTTATGAAAAAGTTATGCTATTATAGGCAATTAACCCCTTTAAATATCAACACTTCTCTCCAATTCGAAACAAAATGGTCCCTGTTGAAAAAAAAGAAAAAAAAAACGACAAAATGATCAAAGTACAAATATACAATTGATTGGTCCTAGTCTCCTAGACTGGGCCCTTCGACTTGAAGTGAGTTTCAACTGCGCCTATTTTGAAACTCAAATTCAAGTCCAGTCTCTTCTGTTCTAAATGGACCACCAATGGACCTATTTTCATAAAGAAGAAGCCTACTTCAGGCCCGATCTGCCCATTCATGTGCCTAGGTGAAAGTAGGCCAATTTTCTGATGAGCCTCATCGGATATGAGCCGATCCGACCCGTCCTGACCATTTGACAACCTACTTTCTACTCAACCGACATAAGCTCAAATTTAAGAGGAGGCCTTGTGTGCGATCTCTTGTAGCTGTCATGTGATCGGGTACGAGTCGGATTGATCCGATCAATTCGGGTTAATCTGTCGATCCAGTCAAATCTTTTTTTCTTTTTTTAATTTTCAGATTTTTTTTCGGCTCTGCTTTGTTCCGATTACTAATATAAGGATAATCGTCGGGCAACAATTTGGATTTTTTCGGTTCGCTCCGAGGTTTTCAGCTCCTCTCGCTCGAATCTTGACCAAAGAAGAAGCGGCAAACAACAAAACGAAGAGGCAAACAAAAAAAAAGGTGAAAAAAATGTGGAATTTTATTTTAGAAAAGCTGAAATAAAAACAAAATAAAAGAAAAAACTGAAATTTAAAAAAAAAAACTGAAATTGAAAAATTAGAATTAAAAGAAATCGAAAAAGAATCAAAAGAAAAACAAAAAAACTAGCGCATACATAACACGTACCGCGTGGGAAGCCGTCGCATTCAAATTTTGGTGCTAATTTAATTGGTCAATTGAACTCTGCAATAGTGCACCTAGAATTTTTATTCTTTTTATGTTTCATTTTCTAAGACTTTAATCTCATTTTTTCATTCTAGAGTATTTTCTTTTGTAAAGTATCTTCCAATAAATCAAGTTTGTTTCCAACACAAACAAACTATATTAGTTATTACACCATCCGTGTCCACGATATAGTTATTATTGTGGACGATACGGATTTTAAGAAAATAATGAGTAATAATAAATAATAATAAATATTATTGTGCGTGGAGTAAGTATCCCATAATATAATATGAGTGATGTAGCGAGAAATATAAAATTAAATATAATGTGTTATGTGGGTCCTATTAAGCTATTACGATAAATGAAAGTTATTTCGTGGACGAAATTAAATGATAAAAATGACAATTATATCATGGACAGAGGGGATATAATGTTAGTAAATTATTGTTTTCATAGCCTTTTTTTTTAAAATGTAACGTGTCTATTTTCTCGTCTACTCACTTTTTCTTCGTATACTCGAATCATTTTATGATCTGACAAATATTTTAAAATTTCTATATTCAATTTTCAGTGTTCTACTCGTGTACCACTAATAATTTATTACATTATTCTGTAAATTCTTTTCTTTAATTTTAATTTATGTATTTTTGTTTGATGTATTTTACTAATTTTCATCATGATTCACCACCCTATATATTAAAACGATTATAATTATTTTATAGCATTGATTTATATATTTAGTTAATAATTAATTATTAGGATTGTTTATTCACTAGGCATATACTCCATCCGTCCAATTTATGTTTACCCATTTGGAGTGTGGTACAGATTTTAAGAAAGTTGATAAAGTGATAGTTAGTGGAATAAATGTGTATTTGAGGGTATTGAGATAATGACAAAAAAATAGTGGTAATGACAAAAAAGGTGGTATTGACCAAAAAGTAGGAATAAAGTTATTGAGATGATAAAAAATAGAAATAAAATTGATGTGAGGTGGGGTCATCAATGACAAAGGGTAGTAAATAGGAAAAAGGGATGATGGTACAGGTGTAAACTTCTTAAACTAGGTAGACATAAAATGGACAATTTTTTTTTGGTAAGTAGGTAGACATAAATTGGACGGAGGGAGTATTAAATTGTAAAAATCTTTAGGTGTGTTCAATTGGGAGTGTAAGTTATACCTCTAAATGGAGGAATAATATTATGAGATATAAATTTATACTTTGTGATGACCACAAGTTTTATTATTTTGTTTGGTTGGAGGGATAATATACTCACTCCGTCCACGAAATGGTTGCCGCATTGTGGACGACACAAGTTTTAAGAAAATGGTTGATAGTAGTGAATTATAGTGAGTATTGTTGTGAGTGGAGTATGGGTCCTACAATAAATGTGAGTGGAGTAGCAAAAATGACAACCATTTCGTGGACAAACTTAAGTAGCAAAAGTGGCAACCATTTCGTGGACGGATGGAGTACTTATTAATACTCTCTAGGGGGAATCACAATATTTATATCTTATTCACTTGGAATGAAATTGATGGATAAAAGAGGAAATATCTAAAATACATGGAAAGTACTCCCTCCGTGCCACTCCAGTTGTCCTAGTTTTTCTGTGCACGAGAATTAAAGAGAGAAAGTTTGTTTAGTGGAGTTATAAAGTGAAATAAAGTAGGTAGAGAGAGTGAATAGTAAAATAAAGTGGAATAAAGTAGGTAGAGAGAGAGAGAGAGTGAATAGTGAAGAAGAATAGTGAATGACACAGAAAATGAGGAGAAAAGTAGGTTGAGAGATGTAAAGTGAGTGTAATTAACCAAACTAATTATTTCCAGAAAAGGAAATAGGACAACTGGAATAAGACACCCGAAATAGAAAGTAGGACAACTGGAGTGGGACAGAGGGAGTATAATATTATACCTCCATTATGGAGGTATAAATTTATACTCTGGGTAAGGTAAAAGGGACTGCCCAAAAATTTATATCTCCTACTTTTCTTAAATCACAACCAAATAAGATATAAGAGAGTAAATAATATTACACCTCCTTTTACCCCAACTGAATACATCCTTAGAGCACTTACTACAAGGCACGAGTGGGGGTGTCGAAGGGCAATGTCGAGCGCCTAGACACACCCCCCACTCGACATAGCCCTATGTCGAGCCCATAGTGGGCGATCGTCACACCCTTATGTCGATGGGTGTGTCGAAATTTCGATACACCCCTCGACTCCGCCAAGTAGCAAAATGGGGACACGCTGGTCCAGTCCAATTTTATTTTTTTATTTATTTTCTGATTACAAAATTAATAAAAAGCAACAGTTATATTTTTTTGTCTCCAACGTATATTTTGCTACCAGCAACGGCTATTCCCATTTTTTCCCTATATATATCCCACCACACCACCACATCAATTCATCCATACCACACCACCACATCAATTCATCCAATTCATTCATCATACAATTCACTCGTTTTTTCAAAAAAAAAAATTATGAGTTGGCCGGGTGCGAGGTACAATCTTGAAGAGGAGGAGGCGCGCCGCCGCCAACGTATGCAGCGAGCCAGGGAGCTTTACCAAATAGTGGTCGAGTCTGATTCGTCAGACGACGACGATGAGGATACGAGGACGTACCTGTACCGGAATCAGATTCAGCTCAGATTCATGATGCACGTGCCCACGACCGCCTTATGGAGAATATGATTGAAGAGATTTGGGCACGTTTTGGTCCACTCCGCGAGTAGTTGTTGTGTTTTTATTTATTTCCTAATTATTGTATTTTTTTTAGTTATTGTCTTTTTTTTTTAAATTCAATAAAATTGTCATTTATTAATTTCTGAATTTAATTATGTTAGTTTTAATAATATTTATTACAAATAAAAAAAACAACAAAATAAAATCTATTCAATCATTAAAATCACGCTTCCTAGTGCTTAGACCTAGGTCTTACTCAACCCCATTGAAGTGGGAAAATCAACCTATGTCTAACTAAACACCACCAATCATTAAAATCACGCTTCCCAGTGCTTCAACCTAGGTCTTACTAAATACCCGTAGTAAGTGCTCTTATAATATAAACTTTATTAATGTTTTGAGTATTTTGACTGCCTGAGCTCGTGGCATGATGAATGATGCTTCTGATATTCATATTCTACCTAATGAATTGCAAGAAATGATGGAGATTACTAGCAAAGAGATTTTATGCTTATCGGTTTGCTAACTAACTCGTTACTTAGAGCATTATATATCGTGCAACTATCTGATAATATGTTTCTAGAAATATTGTTTTTCGGAATGATTGTCCAACAATATTTTGAATGAATGTCAATTAATGGATACAAAATTATATTTTGTAGTAATATATTATTGATATCACTGGAAACAAAATTATATTTTGTAATAGTAATATATTATTACAATGGTTGTACCGCACGCACGCACTTTTGGTATTTTGTCTGCACCACACCTTTTGTGACTTTTCCGACGGGCACGTGAGGCACACAAGTACTTTTCCACGTGCCTTTTTTTTTTTAATTTTCAGATTATTTTATTTTATTTTAATTTATAGATTCTTTTTCCGACTTCACTTTCGATTCTGATTTTACGGCTCCGCCTTCGATTCAAATTTCAATTTACAGATAATCTTAATGACAATAATTTAAATTTTTCGTTGGACTTTTGATAAAAGAAGAAAAGACAAATAAAAAAATAAAATCTAAAAATAAAAAGGAGCGCATCGGGACGCGCACATTTACCTCACTCGCCTTGGCATCCTTTGAAAAGTCAACATAGAAAAGATAAAAAATTGATGTATGTGATATAACCATTGTACTCTCTAGAAAAATAATGTTGTTTAATGAAATACTAGTAATTGTGCTTTCACTTAGTCCATTTTGAATTTTAAAGAAATCACGAACTCTAATCTGTGTAGGCACGACCGCACGATCCGCACCCAAGTGTTCAAGCAGCATGTTAAAATTGTGAAAAAATGCAGTAGCTTAATTGAACTTTTCCTCTTAAAGGTCAAAAGACCATTCAATAATTACTCTCTCTCTCTCTCTCACACACACACACACGAATCGTGGTCACCTCTGTCACCGGTTCTCGACGTTTTACAGTAACCACTCTTGTCAGTAAAACTTAAGAAGGGAAGACAATCAATTCCCTAATTTCCTCGTTAATTATTTCTCGTACGGGCTACTTGGGACATAATCTCTCTTGAATTCTTTCTCTATATATATCCTGAGATTTCGTTACAAAAGGTCAAAAGGAGATCAAGCTCAAGAGATAAAAGACCAGAGAGAGAGCAAGTTGAGGTAGGTACGATTCTTTTTAGCTTGTTATTGTTGGCGCTGCAATTAGTTGAGATCTCTTTACTCGTTGAATTTAGGCTTATGTATTTTATCCCTTATTCTCTTTTTCCAATTGAACGAAGGAATATCCAAGATCATTACGAGCTTAACTAATCAAATACTAGCATAATTCCGAGCTTGTAGAAGTATATTTTGGTTCTTGTTTCCCATTTCTTTGGAATTGAAGTTCTTGGGTATTTATTTGACTGGGTTAAAGCAACCAACTGTTGGTATATAACAGAGCGTCAGGATGATTTTATTTGCTTGTGATCTTTTTACTGCACTTGCATATCTGGGTATGAAAAAAGTTGCTGTCGTATGCTTACCTTGTGCTCTAATCCATGATTATGTACAATATTTTTTGCTGTTATGTTCTTATCTTGTACGGACATCCTTGACATTGTGTTTGTTTTTGGTCATTTTGGGTGTACAGTAAGTATATTACAATGGCAAGGAAGATGCTTATTGATGGGGAGTTGGACAAAACCAATGAGGTGGAAAGTTGCTACGACTTTGATTTATTTGTCATCGGGGCAGGCAGTGGTGGGGTTCGTGCATCGCGGTTTTCAGCTCAGAATGGAGCTAAGGTACAGTTTCTGGAAAATGAAATTCTTAATTTTCACGTAAGAAGTGTTTGTTGTTTGGTTATAAAGTTCTATTTCTCTTTCATTTCCAATTTTCTTGATAAATTCATGAATATTGTACCCAGGCATCTAACACCAATTTTATCTTATGTGGTTTCTTCTTGACAGTATGTGTGGATTTCATTTGAGTTCTGTTGTAGCATATAATTAGATTGTTGGATAATGGATATCTAGATGTCAGTTAGGTTTGATTGCAAGTAGCAACTGTTTCTGAATGACTATCGACTACTGACTAAGCCGTGTCTCAATAAGTCATTCTGCACTTTCTGCTTTATATGGCCTTGCTTGTATCATAAAGTTTACCAGACAATATGAAGCTCCTTTATCTATTAATTGCATTCCTCAGATGATGCAGGTTCTTTGTAATCTATTTGACAAAATTTAATTATGTTACCAGGTAGGCATCTGTGAGCTTCCATTTCATCCTATCAGCTCTGAAGTCGTCGGAGGAGTTGGTGGAACGTAAGCCTATAAAATTGCGGACATATTAGTTTTATATTATACATCTTCTTGTTTATACTCTATTTAAAGCTGATGGATTTTTTACTAGTTTGTACTGCACATTTTCATTAAGTTCATCTTTTGTGTTTACTCTGAAAAGCAGGTCTTGGAATAATGGGCTTGGGAATAAAACTCAATAACTAACAATTTTACATTTTTTCAGCTGTGTGATTCGTGGATGTGTTCCTAAAAAGATCTTGGTATATGGAGCTTCTTTTGGGCCTGAACTGGAGGTGAGATTGAGATCTAATGATCTGAGTGGATGATTAATAAATATGTCGGTTTTGCTCTGTCTGTTTGCTGCATGGCTAGTATTTCTTTTTCAATAATAGTACCTGGTCTTCAGTAGAGACTGAACTGGAGGCGAGACTCTGATATGATAGAAAGAGGAGATAAATGTGTTGTGTTTCTGAAAATTTCTGTTAGGCTGTCTTTTTCCTACTTTGTGGCATACTACTTGTTGGTTTGTTTTTGGAAATAATTAATTAGTTGTATCAATATTTCTGGTTAAAATGTAGGGTCAATTGTCAATTAATGCGCACGATCGTTGGCCCAATTTTATTTTTCTTTTAACCCAATGTTTGAAACGTTTTAACTATGTCATCACCTTTACTTGGCAGCATAATTAACACCTCCAAATTTTTCCATCACCGGAGGTTGACGTGGCAATAAGACGATGTCGTTTTCTGACAAGGTCGATAATATTTTCCACCTCATCACAAACCGATGATCTAATCAAACTTCTTTTTCTTCTCTGTCTTTTCCCTCCCTCTCTCTCTCACTGAAAATAATGTTTCAAATTCTTTCAGATCTGTGCAGTTCAAGTTTCTTCTCCTTCCATTTTATTTGTTGCCCACCTCCTCATGGCCGTCATTTCAAACCATCCCATTCCTTCTCACACATATCACCACTTATGTTTATCATAATTGATGCACAATGATGGCTGCTTTGTTTTGGAAACAGAGTTGACCACCTTCACTATGCCGGATGACCTCACGAAGATGGGGTAGCAGATCAGCAATATAATTTTGTACATTTTTTTTTTCATGAACAAACTGTTGTTTTGGGATAAGGTGGAAAATATTGTCCACCTCATAACAAAACGGCATCGTTTTTTGAACTCGTAATTTTGCAACTGCTACATCAACTCTCCAATGACTGGACAAAATTGGGGGTTTTAATTATGCTACAAAGTGAATGGTGGTGACATCATTGTAGCAGCATCAAATGTTGAGTTATAATTGCTAATTGGCTCAAAATTTATGCATTAATTGGCAACTAACTCTAATGTAATGGGTTGCTACTTGCTAGTAAACCCTTACTGCATTGTTATCTGATGGATTATCGTGTTATCTAAACTTGCTAATTTTGGTTTTCAATTATAATTATTTTGGTTTTCAATTATAATTACCTCTTTGGAAGAAGAGTATGGATAATATATGTATTTTGATAAAATATTGCTTTGATTTTGTAGGATGCAAGGAATTATGGGTGGGAAGTGAATGAGAGGATCGATTTCAATTGGAAGAAACTTTTACAAAAGAAGGTAAGTGGATATTTTCATAGACAACTACTCCCTATTTCAAATATGTGTAATGTTTTAGTTTTGTGCACATATTAAGAAATAAGAAAATTACTAGATATAACTTATTTATTGTTAGAAGAAGAGCTTATAATAAACACATTTCTCAGATGGTTTATGGCTAAGCTTACTTGAAGATCAGTTTTTCTCGAATAAGATCTGTTTTTCTGAAAAACGCTAGGTTCCCTTGTATGCTGTTTCCAAGGGCCACTCTCTAAGTAAACCAGTTGAGGTGAAGGATAAGCTAGGGTTAACAATCAAACCTCTACTTAGAAACTCTCAAACCACACCTTGAATAGGAGGGAGTATTTAACTATACTAATGTGAAAATATTGATGAAGTCTAATGTAGCTAAAGGGCAAATCAGAGATCATATTAAATGGGAAAAATACCTTATGAGGTCTATTCTACTTAATGTTATCACGATTATATCTTGTTTTATCCACTTTCAGACTGAAGAAATAAATAGACTAACTGGGGTCTACAAGCGGTTACTTTCAAATGCTGGAGTTAAGCTATTCGAAGGAGAAGGAAGAATTATTGGCCCTAATGATGTTGAAATTATTCAATTGGACGGAACAAAAATTAGTTATTCAGCAAAACATATTCTGATTGCAACTGGAAGCTGGGCACAGCGTCCACCTATTCCGGGCAAGGTATGTTAGTTATGATTTGATTGTATTGTATTTATCTTTTCTTTAAGGGCGTGTGGAGTTTATCCTAATGCTTTCTAGTAATTGATTCCTACCCATATCAAAATCTCTCTTTTCATACTAAACTAATATTTGTGGCAAGATTATATAGCTAGACTAAACAACATGATAGTTTGATCCTCCTTTTTCTTACCTATAATCTGTTAATCTCTGGTTCCTGTTTCTACTTAGGAATTAGGCATCACATCAGATGAGGCATTGAGCTTGGAAGAGTTACCTAAACACGCTGTCATACTTGGTGGAGGGTATACTACCTCTCCGTGCCTTTTTAATGCATCCATGTAGTATCCTTAGAAACTTGTGTGACTGGTTGTTCTTTAATGTAGGTACATTGCTGTTGAGTTTGCCTCCATTTGGCGAGGAATGGGTGCAACAGTGGATTTGTTCTTCAGAAAAGAACTTCCTTTAAGGTCATAATTTCTGTGGCTTCCATTCTTTGCCTTGGTTTCCAGCCGCCTGCAGTTTTATCAAGCTTCTGGATAATATTTATACAGACTTAGCTTTTGCTTCATTTACAATTTGTTTCATAAGCTAAGCTATCTATTGTGTTGCTCGCTGGGGTGATTCGATATCATTACGTTATCTTGCCCCAGGATACCTCACCTTTTACGTTCAGAACTTCACTTGGATGCCATGCAAGTGGTTGATATGGAATGGTCCCTTTAGATTCTGTCATCTATATTCTGTTTAAATAAAAAGTACAAGAAATATGACTTTATAAACTATTGGACAGAAAAATAAGACTGAGTTTTATTGGCATGCCAAATGTCACAGGGTTGGAACTTTGTTTTGGATCCTCACATCTATGTTATGTTGGATTATTTAGCATTTGTCAATCCCTACCTTTTTACAATTTTATGTTATACCCATTTTGGGTAAACTTTATTTTTTTGTTGTCCTTTCAAATAAGCATTTTCAGTAGTCCCATGCATACCTACTTCTGAATATGAGTGCTTTGCCATGATTTAATAAACTAATATTCCTTAGTTTTGCCTTTGTTTAGTGCTTTTTATTTATGATAAAAGATGTCAGTCAAATGGATTATTTTCTCAGAGATAACACCATGATTTTGAAGGCCAAAATTTGTTGTCTGTTTGTAAATTCTCTAATATCCCATCATAATTTTTTGTTGATATATCTTTTTTGTTAACTGGACCTCATTTCATTTCACTTAAAATCTTACCAGAGGGTTTGATGATGAGATGCGGTCAGCAGTTGCCAGAAATCTGGAAGGCAGGGGTATTAACCTTCATCCTAGGGCAACCTTAACAGAGGTGCTTTCTCAAAAAAAAATTATATTGCTTTCCACTTGCGTTTACATTTGAAATCACACAATAGTTTATGAAATTCTGTTGTTTTCTGCATTACACTGCTAAATCTTTAAGAATATTGCATATCCATTTATTTGTACATCTTATGCAATTATTCAATTACTTTATGATGCAGCTGGTTAAAACAGAAAATGGTATTAAAGTTCACACCGACCATGGTGAAGAACTTCTGGCTGATGTTGTGCTCTTTGCCACTGGTAATTCTAGAGTCACTGCCTTTGATGGAATAACTGTTTATTGATGTTTAAATTTGTATTTGGCATCAAGATATATTTGCAAGAACTGCTGTGATTTATTTTTGCTGTTGTTATGCTGAGACTTTCCTTGCATGAAATGGTGTCTTTGTCAACTCATAAATACTTCTGCTACATGCTGGGTTCTTGATTAGATCTATTACTACTTACTAGTTCTTCTCATGTATAATACTTGAGTAAAGACTAAGACAACTTGATGGCAAATATTAGCTCTATCTTTTGGTATTCAGTTAACTAGATTAATCTTATATCAGTTGCAATTGTTCAAATGCTTGAGTCTTAAAATATCCCTTCCCCCATGCATTTTTTTTCATTGCTTCAGCTTAATTTGCATCCACTTCTAAATGGCAGCAGTCTCAAATTCATTAGAACTAAATTTTTATTATGTAATGGTTTCATGACAATCTAATTTTAGGTACTATTTATACTATTGATGAAAAGTCAGTGTTAATCAGGTTTTCATTTACTAAAAAGATACAACTTCTTGCTATTATATAATTTTTGGCTTGATTTTATTGTTGATGAAATGCATCCCCCTGATCTTAACAATAAACTGTCGCACATAATTTAGTGGGTTGTTCTTACTAGTCAGGTGTAATATTTAGCATTGTAGTTCATCAAGTAGATGGTCCTGTGGAGCTAGTTGCCTGCCGAACTTGTGATTCCTCATGTTGCACTGTCTAGATGTAATCTGACAAATGCTTTTCTAGTGTTAGGCTAAAACGTCGTTTCCTCTAGTCAGAAGCTGTTTGTGATTGTCTCCTTGGTTACAGGTAGGGCTCCTAATACGAAGAGGTTAAATCTGGAATCGGTAGGTGTTGAGCTTGATAAGTCTGGAGCTGTAAAGGTGAGTTCTTACTTCTTATTTGTTGAATGTTCTAGCAATTTTTTTCCAATAACGTGAATTCTCAAATAAGAGAATTGGTCGAGAAAAAGATGAAAATAATTGAAGATTTATAATCATCATGTGGCAGACATAATCAACTCTAAATTGATATAGTGATAGAAGAATCGGATGAACTTTGATAAAGCGTTGAGGCTTTTTCAACCATTGGATATTACTGACATAATTATGCATTTGTTTATGCTTGGTGATTGTAACTTATTTTTCATCCTGGGAATGTAAGGTTGATAAATACTCTCAAACCAACATACCTAGCATCTGGGCCATTGGTGATGTTACAAACCGAATGAATCTTACTCCGGTCGCTTTAATGGAAGGCACCTACTTTGCAGTATGTTACCCTGAAATTCTCACTATAACTTCTGTGTTTGTTCGTATAATCATGTTCAGTTATGTATTAGACATAGATTAGTTCTGTCATGCTTTGATATAGCTTATTTAATCTCTCTTTTTATGTTGTTTGCAGAACACTGTATTTGGTGGAAAGCCAATGGCACCTGATTACAATCATATCCCTTGTGCCGTGTTCTGGTATGATTACGTTTTTCCTTGGCAAACCTTATTTATTCTTCTTTGTCGTGTCAAATGATGAACGTTATACAATCACTTCGGGTGACCTATACAACAATTCTCAAGTTGGCATCTCTGTTGGGTTAGATGTGCCTAAACACTAAAACCGGTTGAGCTGCTGATGTTTCTCTTGCAATCGAATAATTGTTTACTTGTTTTAGTGAGGATTCCAATATAACAATTTATTCTTCTTGTTTTCCTTGGCAGCATTCCACCACTCTCTGTAGTTGGCCTTAGCGAGGAAGAGGCTGTAGAGAAAGCAACTGGCGACATTTTGGTCTTCACATCTACATTTAATCCCATGAAAAACACCATCTCTGGGTATGCTTGTCGGGAATTAATTGCTTAATCTGTTTTCTGATATTGGTCAACATTATTTTTCTATGGGTATTGAATGTTTTTGTCTCTGTTAAAATGATGATGTTTGGGGCAGACGTCAAGAGAAAACTATTATGAAGCTGATTGTCGATGCTGAGACTGATAAAGTTATTGGAGCATCCATGTGTGGGCCGGATGCAGCTGAGATCATGCAGGTGCTCATCAATTCTTCCTCATTTTATTGTGGGGTTTTAGTTCATTGCCTTGTCTGTAAAAAGAAACAGAAAACGAATAACTAAGTTGTCTTATGAGAAGAGAGTATATGCTTTTAAGTGCTGAGTTGGGTAATATTCGTACCAAGTATAACATTAAATATGTATTGTCTGTTACAGGGCATTGCCATTGCTATCAGATGTGGAGCTACCAAAGCACAATTTGATACTACTGTGAGTTTTACAATTTCTCTCTCTCTCTCTCTCTCTCTCTCTCTCTCTCTCTCTCATATTGACTTGATATTTTTCAGATTGGGATTCACCCTTCTGCTGCTGAGGAATTTGTGACTATGCGGTCAGTGACGAGGCGAATCTCTCCTGGCAAACCTAGGACCAATCTGTGACTGTGAGAGACTTGATCCTTCATAATTGGAGGCAGTATTATAACGATGAATCATGTTTTCTCAAATAAATAAATAAATAAATATATATATATATATATATCTAGCCGATTGAAGTGACAGGTTTTATATACAATAGATTTGGTTCTTTGACTTGATTGTCCCAAATATGATATAGCTGTAGAATAAAGCTTCTCTACGCTAGTTTCTAATGAATTAAAGCTGCAGATTATTGATTATTGATGTTTGAGAAATGCCATACACCCCCCGCCCCCCCAACCAAAAAAAAAAGAAAAAAAGTTTGGTGGTTACTTTTATTTGCTATACAACGTTTATTATAGTATGAAAGTATGAAATATGAACGGTTACAGCTGCAAGGTTCGTGCTCCTTTTAAAGCGTCTCTCTCCGATTTATCATTCACAAACCCCGGTTGTCCCTTGGTCGAGTCAAGGCTCGTAGCAGTCTTTGCAAGTTTTGTGTACAATGCGCTTCGTTAACAATCTTGGGTCGGACGTTAAGACTAAGGAATTGAACCCATGACCTCCTCCTAGTAAAATTGATTCCTGCTTTAAGTACTTGAGATCGAATGTCCTACTCTTCGGTATCCTAAAGCCAATATTGTTATCAAGTCACACATCCAAGTTTTCATCATTTTGTTCTTTCTATTTTCATGTTGTTTTGGGCACAAACAACCATTTATGCTTTGGGAGTTGACAGTAATGGGGTTGAGATTTGTAACCCTTAAACATACCGATGTTTAAGAATCATTAACACATAATAATACCTTGTGTCGAAGACGAAAGGTAGGAAGAGTTTCTTCACGTGGTTTTATCCTTCGAGCTCCGACCTGCAAAACGGAACGCCGGGTTGTGTGCCGGCGTCGCGTCTCCGACGATCAAGTCAGTGTGTGTAGAACACGAAAGTTTGAGAGAATTCAACGAGTTCTATCGTTTATCAGAGGTAATGAACGTGATAATGAAGATGATACCTGCTGATATGCAGTGAAATCTGTATATATACCTGTAAAAATAAGGGTATTTTAGTCATTTCGGGGAGACTTGGGAAGTCTCCCAACCGCCTTTGGTAGGGGAACTTCCCTACTTTAGGTGATGTAATAGGTCGGTACTGATGCAAATCCGTACTGTACTTTAGACCAGTTGTCGATAAAGTATAAGTGGGCAGTGTTACCCTGAGGTAACATTCCTTCTGGACAAGTTTCCAGCGAGGTTACCTTCCCTCCGGACAAGTTTCCAGCGAGGAAACCTTCCCTCAAGTCAAGTTTCCATGTCTCGGGGCATGTTTCCCAAACACTAAGAGTGTTAAAGCAAGGTTGCCTTCCGGGCAGATGAGCACTTAGAGTGCTGAAGCAAGGTTGTCTTCTAGGCAACCAAGATATACAAAAGGTGTCCCATCAACTCCTCCCCCCTCAAGTCTGGAAAGAGGAAACTTGACAAGGTCAAGTGAGGAATTTTCAGCAGTAACATTCCGTCGAGGCAACCTTGCCTATCCGGATGAGGTTTAAGCAGTTGGAGTATCTTCTTTCTCCGCCTCTGCGTATTCCACTTTTTCAGTGACACGACATCCCACATCGCATCAGTCACATATTCATGAAGGAATTGAGTGTTCGTCTTAACTCCATGAAAAATTTCAATATTCGGGGTCTCCTTATGGACCCTTATGCCTTGGCATATTTTCGGTTTGGCTCTTTTTTCTCGCTAATCTCCGACCCACGAAACGAGTAGGTGGTTGTTTTGATTCGTGATTGAATTTAGCCTTTTCCGCATACTTATCCAGAAATGTGATGACTCTAGTGCTTTTCTTTTGACAGTCGTGGAGTAGTTGAGAACTGCTCGAAGTGTTGCTAATGATAATGATGTCATGATAGTGGGTTCCACTCCGGGATTGGTTACCCTACTCATGTTCCCCAAGCCAGAGACTAACTTTTCTAGGGGGAATGTGCTAGTGATTCTCCTATGGAACAAGGTTCCAAGGAAACGCCTTTGCTCAGTGGGTCTGTTCCTGCTTCTCCTGCATGTCATTCTTCAAAAAGATTGCGCACTAGGAATCATAGTCGGACGATGGCCGATTTGTCTTCTCCTGCTAATATCCAAAAGGAGGAAGTTTATCAAAGTCTCCGGAAGCAACGTTCCCGCTGTGTCAACCAAGCGATTCTCCATCCAGCTTGAGGTTCATCTCTCTGTTTCTCTGACTTCCAACGGCAGGTTCTCGATGCGTGGCTTTGTTTTGCCACTTGATCAACTCATCCAAGAGGTCTCAAACGACCGAATTTTCAACTGAGGCCACTCATAGTTTCACGGGTCGTGCTCTGATACATATTTGATCTTTTCCCCCATTTTTATCCCTTTGAAATATAGAATTTTCATCATTATCCGTCAAAGTTCCTTATCTCGTTCTTCTTAGGCTGACACTTTCTTAGGCTCGCAAGGGTTTCTCGGCTTGGTCGAAGCTCGCAAGGAAGAATATGAGGGTAGTATCCAAGCCTGTCAACAGAGAGTTTTCCGCACAGCTGCGGGTCAAGCCTTCCTGAAGGAGTTGGCCAAGGGGATGGTTGAGGCCTATATAAGCTGTGATCAGTACCTGCGCGATCTCGGCCGTACTATTTACCCCTTTGTTCGGAAGGGAGCGGCTAACTTGAACGACCTTCCTTTCGGACCGGATTACCAGATCTCTATGGTGCAAGTTTGCACTAGAAAACTTGCTTTCAATTTTGTTCTTGATTTTGATTTGACCATCATGGAAACTTCTTTCTACGATGTTTCTCGTACAGGCACCTCCAGCTCCACAAAGGGAGACTTGCCTTTTATCAAAGACACCTCTGTTCCTGATATTGCTACTCCGCCATAGGAGAATGTTGCCTCGCAAGTTGGGCTCCTTAGTCTTCAGGGAGAGTTGGCAGGAAATGAAGTGGTGCACAACCTCTTTGCGTAGGGTGATTTCTTTGTAATTTCTAATACAAGGTTTCTGCTACAATTTGTAGCCCGTAAGCCTTTATGCATAACGTGCATCTTGATCACTTTGCTTGGAAAATTTTCTTGCAGTTGCTCTTATCTACGCTCTTTCTTTGCATTAGCCATAATTTGCATTCTACATGTTGCTTGATATGTTCATATATGTATTCTCCTCCCCCCTTTTTCTGAAGAAGTAGGAGCTTGTCAAACAGATAGTTGTTTAGAATACTTCTTTTGGGTAATCACTGTGTTCGGGCAAGATTGTATGTCTACAATCTTGTTCAACTCGTAGCATAGGGGCATTGTTGCCAATCAAATGTTGATCTCAAGTAACGCATGTAGTTACTTTTGGGGCAAAGTTGCCTGCTGATAACTTGGTTCACCCTTGGCAAAAGGGCATTCATGCCAACATATTGCTCTTTTCCAGTAGCGCATGTAGTTACTCTTGGGGCAAAGTTGCCTGCCGGCAACTTTGATCACCCATGGCATCGGGGACACTCACGTCCTCCTAATGCTTTTTTCCAGTAGCGCATGTAGTTACTGTTGGGCCAAGGTTGTCTGTCAACAACCTTGCTCACTCTGATTTTTCCAGAGGCGCATGTAGCCACTGTCGGGCCAAGATTGCCTGCTGACAACCTTGCTCAACCTTATTTTTCCAGAAGCACATGTAGCTACTGTCGGGCCAAGGTTGCCTCCTGACAACCTTGCTCACCCTAATTTTTCCAGAGGCGCATGTAGCCACTGTCGGGCCAAGGTTGCCTGCCAATAACTTTGCTCACCCTGATTTTTCCAGAAGCGAATGTAGCTACTGTTGGGCCAAGGTTACCTGCCGACAACCTTGCTCACCCTTGGAACGCTCTGGTTCTTCATGAGCAAGGTTGCTCATCAGCAACCTTGAACTCATTTCAACACACTTAGGTTCATGAGGCCATAACTTTCAAAAGGAGCTGCATCATATTTAGGTTCAAAAAATCCGATCTGTATGTACAAGCAGGAAAGCAACATCTGCTAATCGGGCAGAAATGTGTCATCTGCAAGTCTTGATCAAAAGGTAGGGGTTATCATCCCCTACATATAGTACTTCTTTAATTTGCTAATATTCCATGGGCGAGACAATACTTCCCCCTCCTTTGGGTACCATGACTGCGCTGGCGATCCATTCAGGGTACGGGTACTATAACCTTACAATATGTCCAGCTTTGAGCAACTTTTCCACTTCAACCATGATAATTTTTTCCTTTTCCGGATCAAATCTTCTCAATTTTTGCTCGACGGGGCGAACAACTTGATGGTCCCGATACGAGTTCTGGTGTATGGGAGGGGGGGAGGGAATACACTAGATAAAACTTTTTAAAACAACCCCCTAAAAATTAACACAACCGAGTAATGCAACTCAGTTGGAATCACAACCGAGCAAGAAACACTCAGTTGGAAGTGAAGTGCTGTGGGGAATGTGGTGGAAATTAACTCATATAAAAACAACTCACGCTTAAGTGCAAGGTTGGTCAATAACCAAGACAGTTGATATGGAATAATGCAGTTTGTATGCAGGTTAGTAAGTCAGTTGAATATGCAATAAGTAACTGAAAAATAAACACAACACACAAGATTTAACGTGGTTCGGAGATAACTCCTACATCCACGGGGAGTTGCGAGTCCACACAACTCAGTCCAAGTTCTTCTGGACAAACCACAAAGCTTACGCGGGTTTTGCAACCGTTGAGATAAGTTTAGGGTATTTATCAACCTTACAGATTAGTTTACGGGTACTAATCAACCTATCTACTCAGTTACGGGAAGAGTAGAGTCCTAATAACCTTTTCAGGTGAAAGAAAGGGTGGGGTTCCAACTAAATAGCTCGAACAAGAAGTGAGTTAAGATCTAACACTCTACGAACTCTGAACAAGTGATGTTCTCAAGGTTGGATAAAAAACTACAAAGACAGAAACTAACTTTCTAGAACTCTCAACAAATGATGTTCTTAGAGGTTTTGCTTGAGTGCAGAATGAAGTTGTTCTTTTGCTTGAATATCTCTTCTCACTTGTCTGTCTCGTATTACTCGTAGTCTTGGTGAATGAATGAAGGCCTCTATTTATAGGCGGAGAGAATCAACTAGCCGTTGGAAGAGCTGTTGATCTCTGTTCTTTGAAAGCGATGGCTTGTCTCTCATCTCTGCAGACTTTCCGGATTTGGCAACTGTATGCTTCTACTTTCCATCTGAGACAGCCTTGTGTTGGGCCAAATGAGGTAATGACAGAGAGTCAAACCTTCACGTGACTTCCTTGTTTGAAATTCAAATCTTAACCTTTGACCTCCAACATTTGATAGTCGGTTGATTCGTCTGATCTTCATCTGATTGGTCTTCAGCTCTGATGTTCTATCTGAATGCTTTTGTCTGAGTAGGAACATGTGAACTCTCAGCTGACTTTGAATTTCAAGCTGTTGATCTAACTGATTTAGTCTACAACTGATGTTCCATCTTGAACGCTCAGTTGTCCTTCTTGTATTTGACTCTGATCAGTTGGCTTCGAACGCTCAGTTGTCTTTCTTAGAACTGATGTTCTCTTGTATCTTCCTCCTTCGAACTTAGCTGATGTTCTGAAACTTGAACGCTCAGTTGTCTTGCATTACATCTGATGTTCTCTTCGAGTGATGCCTTGTTGCCGTCTTCATCTGGAGACCTGTAAAGATAAAATCTCAACATTGCTCAAACAGTGAGTCTAACTACTAACATTAGGATCTGGCAACATCTACTCGGTTGGGGTCAGTTGATTTTGGAATCAATCAAAACTTTAATAAATTTCCCAACAATTTTCCCCTTTTTGTTGATGCCAAAACCCTTATAAAAATTCATACAAGGCAAACTGATCTAAATCCTACTAACCTATCCAAAATCTCAGCTGAAATTCTAGACAGTCTATAAGATTAAAACATCAAAGGGTTAGCACAGTTATAACATGATATTGAAATAACTTTGCGATTCAGAGCTTGGACAATGAGAGATTGTACATCAAGTTGAATCGTATAACTGAATAGTTTTTATTACAACTGATGATTACAAAGGTAAGCACAAAAAGACAAAAGTTACATCAGTTGCTCAAAAACTAACTGAGCTAATACTTGAGCCCATACTTACTAAACATTCTAACAAAAATCTCTCTCTTTTCAGCTGACTCCTTTGAAATGTCAACCCCTTGCTCTTTGCAGACTTGCCTTGCCTCAGCTACAATCTTTGTTCTGTTGGGGGTGCGAGAGTCTGGGAGGAAGGGAGGCTTATATGTAATCTTCTGAGGAACGGGGACAGTGTTCAAATCCAGTTTTGCTTCTATCATCACACGCCTGAACTGGCTGAACATCCCCGGGTTCCCAGTGTGTAGCTCGGTTAGCGTCTCCTTGAAAGCTCTCCTCGGATTGTCGGTTGAGAAGACTTTTCTGTAATAGAAGTCGTTCACAAACTCCTGCTTGAACGACTCCCAGTCCTCGTTCCACTCGGCTGGCATCCACTTATCTACATGCCTGAACCGACTTTGGACCTTCACCTTACCTGGCAACCTCTGCTGTCTCAGCCGAGCTTCAGCCTTAACCTGGTGTTTGTCAATGCGGCGACGGCTGCGGGAGGCAATGTTCCGGTCCAAGTTCTTTGTTATCTTGTTCAGCTCCTCTTCAAATTGGTTTACTCTTCTGGCCTGGCTGGCAGCGAACTTCCTGATCCAGCTTGGATTCATATAATTCTTTTCAACAACATCCATAGCCTTGGCAGCTGCAACACACTCTTCGGTTGTGATACCGTCGAGTTCCGAATCAATCTCGGTTGCGATCTCGGCTATGGAGTTGTAAGAGACTCCAAACTGCTCCGCCTGCTCCAAGTCTTTTTCCATTTCAGCTCCACCGACTTCGGTTGACTTGGGAGCTGACTTCTTCTTTTGTGCAGTCTTCCTCCTCAGCTGGGATTTTGCAGTAGCTGGCATCTCTTCCTCATCCTGGGTCTCTTCTTCCTTCTGCATCTCAACATCCGCCTCTTTATCTTTTCCTTTTTTGGCATCAGCAACAAGGCTTGCTACTGAACCATCCAGAGAGGTGAGCTGTTGTTCGGCTATTTGAATGCGGTTGAAGAGTTCATCGACCGCGCACTCTATCCCGACCTTCTTCGCCAGTTCGGAGTCATGGCGCTCTTGTTCGGCTTTCCTCATTCCAGCGAAAGTTTCAGATACCTCAGTCTGGAAAGCAACGGACTCAGCCCATCTTGACTCGAACCGGGACTCCCATTCTTCATCCTGTGTCTGTTGGGATTTAGCGAGGTTGGAATCAGACAAGGATTGGAAGACGTTCAACTCAGACTTAATCCCCAGAACAGTTGTCTCCAGTTTAGAAATGTCTTGGCTGGTGGAGGAGGAGAGTTCGTCCAGCTTTATCTTTAGTGAAACATTCTCCTCCACCAGCTGCATGTTCTTTTCTTCTCGTGCTTCCAACATTCTCAGCTGTTCTTCTTTGTGTTGCTGGAAGTTGGCAAGCAATTCTGTTCTCAGCTGGTTTACCCTCTCAGCTATCAGCTTACAGATTTCTTCAGATGATGGAGCTGGCTGATCAGCTGGAGTGGCTTGTTCAATCAGAGCTGGTCCCTTAACTGTAACTATGGCTTGACGGTTAGCCAGGTACAGTTGCAACTCTTGTTCTTCGTCCTTTGCTGCGGCGGCGGCTGCATCCAGATCATTGAGGAACTCAGCTGACTTGACGAGCATGTTATCGAGGAATTCAATGCAGTCTTGTCCAGCTTTCTCCCTTGTATCAGTGCCTTCTGCCTTGCTGAGGTCCAGACGACGTGTCAGTAGGGCCACCTTGTTGTTGTAGGCCACTTCCAGGTTGGTATAGTTGAAGTAGTCTCGGATGCGAGACTCGTCCGCCTTCAGCCTGTCCCAGCTGTGTACCCTGATTGTATCTTCCTTCACGTACCAGTGACTGAAGATCAGGTTGAACTGGTACAACAGCTCGGTTCCAAGAGTTGCGAAGATTGGCATATCACGAGCTTCTGGGAACATCCCGATCAGCTTTTGGAAGCAGTAGGCCACCTTGCCTTCGTGCTCCAACGCGACTGCCTGAAGGTCAGCTTCATCATTTATTGGGGAGGGGGATAGTGTCTCATATGGCAATGGTTCAAGTGTTTCATCAATGTTGGCCAAAGAGTCGGTCACAACATTGGCATCGAGCTGGGAGCTCGGAATATCAGATTCTGTGGGGAGGGGGGTAACAATAGGTTCTTCAACATTGGCCGAAGAAACGGTCTCAATGTTGGCATCGAGCAATGGGCTCGGAACATTTGGCTGTGATTCGGTTGAGAGAGCAAGAGGCTCTTGGGGCGGTACGACATCAACTCCTACCGTGGGGGAGGTTGGAACGTCTTCAATTTCCTTAGAGGAGGAAGAAGCATCCGATGTCACATCCGTCTCCATCCCTTCCACCTCATCGGTTCCAGCAGCTCGAGGGACAATCTTGAAGGCAGCTGCCTCAGCTAAGTGGCTCGACTCGGATGGCTCCTCAGCTGGTGCCGTCTCAACTGGCGCCTCCTCCTCAGTTGGTGCATCAACAGCTGGTTCCTCAGCTGGCTCCTCAGCCGGCACCTCAGCTGGCTCCTCAGCTGGCTCTTCAGCTGGCTCCTCGGCATGCTCCTCAGCCGGTATGTCCTCAGCTGGCACCTCAACCTTCTTCTTGAACCTCACCCTCAGCTTCTTCTGGGCAGGTTTCGCCTCCTTCTCTTTCTCCGACTCAGCTCTGCATCGGCGTGCAGCTTTTGATTTAGTGGGGTGACTGACAGCTGGTACCTCCTCAGCTGTGTCCTTGGGATCAGCAGTCTTCCCAGCATCCTTCTTTTTCTTAGGAGTATACACACTCCTAGTCACCTCCTGTGCCTTCTTTGCTGTTGGAAACAGCAACAACTTCTTTACAGGGGTCTCCTCGCAGTCCTCCCATACCATGTTCCGACCCTTGGTTGCGAGCAGGATCAGAGCTGAAATTTTGCAGCCGAAGTTGAGCGTCCCCTTGACACTCAACAGTCTCTCCCCTGAGTCGGTTGTGGTCTCGGAGATCTTCTGCTTCTCCAATGTCAGCTGGTTCAGAAAATATTGGAACCAGTTGATCTCGTGTTTGTGCTCCAAAGCCATCAACTGCTTAAGCTTTGGTCGGCTGATGTCGCCGAAGGCTCCGCTGTAGCCGAACACGACCTTGGACACAACATCGAACATGAGTCGATGTTCTGGCTTTAATTTAGTCCTCTGCATATTGCTCTTCAACCTCTCCAGAGTGATTAGAGCATTTTCCAGAAACTCATCGACTTACTCGTTGGTTATGTTTTCAAGAAATTCCGTGGCGGTGTGGTTGACTGGAATGACGTGGCGAAGGACGTCGGAAACTGCAATGGGGAAAGAAACACGGCGAATGGTTCTGGCCGAAACGTCACGTTGCCGACAAGAAACCTCTGTTGTGACTCCTTCTCTGCTGTCAATGGACGACTGCAGATTCACATAGAATTCTCCGACCTGGCGCCTGAGCAGGTGGGAGGGAAGGAGTTTTGCCCATTCCAGGAGGCCGTTTTCCCTGAGTGTATTTGCGAAGGGAGCCAACACCGGCGACTCCAATTCATCATCGGAAAGAATCTGCTCGAAGTGAATCTTCGAAACCAGCAAGTCGAACGATTCTTCATACGAGGTGGGGACAAGAGAGGGTCCGGAAGAAGCCATTTTCTTTCCTTTGGGTGCCATTTGATATCACTGAGAAGATATATATAGGAAGGAAAAATTTGCAGAAAAAGGTTAGACAAAATCTGAGAAGACGATGAATAGTAACTGCAGATAAACACGAATGAGGAAGGTAAGAGATCTCTTCCTGATTTTCCGCCTTTTATAGGTTTTTGACTCTGTTGAAATCGACGGGTAGGGTTGATTGGCGCGAATCCATCAACAGCTGAGATCACGCGACTGTTGACTTGCTTTGACTTGAAGTCATGAACCGAGTTCCAATCAGCGCGTGAGAAGGTGTACAGTTTTTCATGTCAGTCCAGTCGCACTATAAAGTAGGCTATAGATGTTTAGCCGTACTTTACATTAAATGCGACAAGATGGCTATTTTAAATGTAACTGACATGCTCAGGAATGTTTGAATTTATTTCAAACATTCTCATTTAAGATCATAACACCTTCAGCCATAAATGTTACCTGCCAGCTGATGTCGGAATCAGCTGTGTTCACCTATCAGTTGATGTTGGAATCAGCTGTGTTCCAATGTTGCGGCATACCATCACCTGACTCGAGTTCGTCTGTTCAGCTGACGTCTGATCCAATGTTGCAGCATACCACTAGCTAACTCGAGTTCGTCTGTTCAGTTGATGTCTGATGTCTTCAGTTGGCGATCCGTATCTGAGATTCTCCCTTTATCTGAGCTTCCCCCTCAGATGGATATCTATCTCTTCACCTTTGCTGGTTCCTCATCTGATGGATCCAACAATCCAAGTAAATCACATAACATCTTGAACTGTGCTTCGGCTAGAGGTTTGGTGAAGATATCTGCTCTCTGAATCTTAGTTGGAATCTTCTCCATGGATACGTCCTTCTTCTCAATATGGTCTCGGATGAAATGATGTCGGATGTCAATGTGCTTCGTCCGAGAGTGGTGAACAGGATTCAAAGAGATAGCAATGGCACTAGAGCTATCACAATGAATGGGAACCTGTCCAGTTGCAACTTCATAGTCTCTCAGCTGTTGCTTGAGCCACAACACTTGCATGCAGCAGCTACCGGCAGCCATATACTCTCACTCGGTTGTAGAAGTGGCAACATATGCTTGTTTCTTGGAGAACCACGAAACTAGCTTGCTTCCCATGAACTGACAGTGTCCAGATGTGGACTTCTTGTCCAACCGATCTCCGACTAGATCTGTATCTGAGTATCCGGTCAGTTGGATGTTGTCGTCGGTTGGATACCACAACCCAACATTTACAGTTCCCTTCAGATACTTGATGATGTTCTTTGCTGCCAACATGTGAGCTTCTCTCGGTTGAACTTGGAACCGAGCACACACTCCAACCGCGTAAGATATGTCTGGCCGACTGGCGGTTAGATATAGTAAAGACCGATGATCCCTCTATACTTACTGGCATCCACGAGTTTTCCCTCAATTCCAGGTTCAATCTTCCAGTTAGTATTCACCGGGATCCTTGTGGTCTTACTTGTCTACAATCCGAACTTGGTGATGAGCTCTTTTGTATACTTGGACTGATTGATGAAAATCCCTTCTGGTGACTGCTTCACTTGTAGTCAAATTTTTTCACACAGTTCCTCCGACTTAGAACCGAATATGATGTCGTCGACATAGATTTGCACTACAAGTATATCTTCTCCAACTTTGATGGTGAATAGTGTTTTGTCAACTGACCCTCGTTTGAAACCCGAGTTCAGAAGAAAACCAAAAAGAGTGTCATACCAAACCCTGGGTGCTTGTTTTAATCCATAGATTGCTTTCTTCAACTTGTACACTCTTCCATCTCCAGTTTCAAAACCAGGAGGCTGTTCAACATATACATCTTCCTTGATATCACCGTTGAGGAAGGCACACTTCACATCCATCTGATAGACCTTGAACTTGTGAAATACAGCATAGGCTAGAAAGATTCGGATGGCTTCCAGCCTTGCAACTGGTGCGAAGGAGTCCTCAAAATCGATTCCTTCTTGTTGGCAATATTCATGAGCTACCAAACTTGCCTTATTCCACACGATGAATCCAATGGCGTCTCTTTTGTTCTTGAAAATCCATTTTAATCCTATGACTTTGACACCATTTGGTCTTTCTACCAACTCCCATACACAGTTGTGTAGAAATTCATTCAGTTCTTCCTGCATGGCTGTTGTCCAGTTAACATAGTTGAGAGCTTCCACAACATTCTTCGGTTCTGGTACATCAGCTACCAAGTAAGAAATCATGGCAACATCTCCAGCTTGCTCGAACTCTTCAAGAACCGCCAACTCCTCAGCATATTGAGCGTAAGTGTTGGAATCTTCCTCAGTCGAATCTGGATTTGCAACTCTGCTCCTTGTACGCACATCTTTGGTTGGATCTCCGATGATGTTGTCATAGGAATGATCTTCATACCATCTTCTGTTGCGTCTTCCTTCTTCTTCCAACTGTGGCTGTTCCGTGATCTGAGCAGTGGGAGATGCTGGACTCTTCTGAGCTGGTGATTTATCAGTTGTTGAGTCTGGATCCTCAACATTGATAACATTTTGAACCAGGCTCGGTTGGGCTTCAGATGCTGATGCAGTTGGAGAGGCATCAGCTGGAGTTCCCCCTTGAGATGAGCTGGGGTCCTCGCATTCATCTTCAGAGGAGTATGGATCATCATCCTCGGTTGCCCATACCAATGGTTCAGCTAGATTCTTTTGCCTTAGAATCTGAGATCTTGTGAGAGCTGGTGGAACCTGTGGATCAGCCTGTTGTCCTTTAGCCTGTTCCCTGCACTAAAAAGTAGATTCATCAAAACTAACATGAGGTGTTATCTCCACAACACGAGAGCTGTTGTTGAAAACTCTATAAGCCTTGATCCGAGCAGCATATCCAAGAAATATGCCTTTCGAAGCCTTGGCATCAAAAGTTTTCAACTGAGTCTTCTCATTGTTGTGAATATAACACTTAGAACAAAAAATGCGAAAATATGAAATATCTGGCTTCCTGCGTCTCCATAGCTCGTATGGTGTCTTTTCCAACCGCTTGGTTAGAAGAGACCGGTTCTGGGTGTAGCATGCTATGTTGATGGCTTCAGCCCAAAATCTCTTTGGCAGAGCTGAGCTTGTCAACATGGATGTAGCTGCATCTTTCAGTGTTCGGTTTCTTCGCTCAGCTACTCCATTCTGTTGCGGAGTACGCGCAGCTGATGTTTGATGTGTGATTCCGTGCTTCTCGCAGTACTCGATGATGGTTTCATTTAGAAACTCGGTTCCACGATCTGATCAGATGGAAATGATTTTCATCTCTTGTTGGTTTGATATCCGATCCATCAACTTGGGTAGCTCATCTCGGGTTTCACTTTTGTGTCGCATGAAAATGGTCCACGTGTATCTGGAGAAATCATCAGTTACAACAAGGGTATACTAGTTGCCATTCATGCTCTTTGGTGTAACTGGCCCGAAGAGATCCATGTGGATCAGCTGTAACACTCGGTCGGTTGAGGGAGTTGTCTTCAACCGGAAGAAGGATCTAGCGAGCTTTCCCAACTGGCATGCACTGCAGATATGTGTTGTTGAAAACACTCGGTTTGGTATGCCTTTTGCATGTTCTTGTCTGGCAAGTCGGTTCATAGTTTTGAAGTTCAGATGGTTGAGCCTTTTGTGCCACAGCCAGCTCACATCTGAACTGCTCTTTGATAATAGGCAGGTGTCAGGAGGACTACTGTTCCAGTCAGCATAGTAGACATTTCCGGTTAGCGATCGATTTCCCAACAATATGACTTGCTTTATTCCGACATTTTTAACCCTGCAACCCTGTGCATCAAACTTGACAGAGAAACCATTATCACAGAATTGGCTGATGGAGAGCAGGTTATGCTTCAATCCATCAACATATGAAACATTAAAAATTGACACGTGATAGGTTTCAAGGGTACCGTAACCTCTGGTGTGACCTTTTGAGTTGTCACCAAAGGTAACTGAGGGTCCTTCTTTTTCCACGAAACTTCCAAGCAAATCCTTCAGATTTATCATGTGTTTCGAGCATCCACTATTTATCACCCACATGGTTCGTGAAGCTTTATTCTTCCTCAGCTGTTTCTCCTGTTCCTGCACAGAGAAACTCGCTTAGGTCCCCAATTTCAGTTAGGTCCTGGAGGGTTAGAACCAGTTCCCCCTTGAACTGTGATTCGTTTTTCCCTATATACTCGGATAGATTTATCATTCCAGATCACTTTTCCTTCATCATCAACTATAACAACACCTAGGTTATCCTTAGGCTTGTTGTTAGTAGTGATGTTCTGTTTCTTGGGAGGAGATGGATTTCTTCCATTTTGAGCTTTCGAAGGAGAGGCTTTCCCCCTGTTTTGATGGCGGTTTTTATCCTGTTGGATTCGTTGTTGAGGTCGGACGCCATGTTGGAATCTTTGTGGCTGATTCGGATTCCAACTCCCTGAATGTTGTCTATAGCTGTTCATGCCCTGTTGGTGGTTCATGTTGTGGCATGAATATCTCCAGCTATTCGACCTGTTCCTTATCGGTTGACTCGGTTGGAACCTCTGGTTGAACTGATGATGGAACCGTTGTTGATTCAAATGGTTGTATCCTTGTCAGTTCTGCAGTCGGTTCCATTCTTTTTGATGTTGACTCTGAGGTTGATTCAGAGGTCGGTTCTGAGTTCGGTTTCGATTGTGTCTCCGACGCCTCTGATTTCTCTTCTGACTCTTGGAATATTCCCCCTCGGTTGATGTTCCAACCGATGGAACGTTCTGTCCTCCATCTACTGCTCCTTTTCCCTTCTCAGTTGTGGTTCCCTTGGTCGGTTGAGCTTGCTGAGAGAAGGAGGTTGGATTACTTTGGGGATATTCAGGTTCAACTGTGTTAGGTTCGACAACCTTGACTTCCACAGCTTTGATGAAGGTCGCTGGAGGGATTCCAGTATCCTTGATCACATCATAACTGAGTCCTGACACGTCATCTATCTGTCGGCTGTAACTGATGAGATTCTCAATGATCTTGGATGACTGATATAACTTTATTAAGTTGTCCTTCTCAGTTTGCAACTCCTTGAGGAGGACATCTATATGCTCGGTTTGTCCGTCTGACTTCTTTATCAGCTGGTCGATCTGAGCTTCTTGCTTTTTCAACTGATCTTGCTGCTCCTTGATCTACTTCATCAACTCCTCATCGGTTGGAGCATTAGTTCGGTTGACCGCATTCAGTTGACTTTTAAGATTATCTATCTTTTCAGTTTGGCTCTTGATCAGATCGTCCTTTTTGGTTAAGGATTCTTCAAGTTTGGAGAACTGTTCTTGAAGACTCTTAAACTCAACCGATTGCTGATGCAGTTCCTCACTGAGTTCTTGAAAGTCACTCCAGGAGGGTTCAAACTCTTCATCCGGTGTTTCCTGCATGTTAGAAAAATTGGAAGAATTTAACTTAGCAGGACAAGAGTGTACCTCAATATCATCCTGGTCGGTTCCAAGTGCCATGAGGCATTGATCCTGACTGATAGCGTTGTTGGTGGAAGTCAGCTCATCCTCATCTTCAGTGTCAGTGAAGATGTCCATGTCGTCAGCTGCTTCTTCTGCAACCATGGCCTTGTTCTTTCCAGTTTGCTTGGCCCTCAACGCTTCTCTCTCTTTCTTCGAGAGATCTGGACAATCTGCTTTGAAATGTCCCTCCTTGCCGCATTCAAAGCAACCGTTGTTCACAGGCTTTGAGTTATCTCGAGTTCGGTTAGATTTGTAGAACCTCTTGTATTTTCCGAACCGAGTGTCCATGTCAGCTAGCTTCTTTGACAGGGCGGCTATGTTCTGTTGCAGCTCTTCTCTGCTTGGCTCCTTCGTAGCCGTGTCCGCTGATCTTGTTGGCCTTGATGTTCGCGGCTTTGAATAGTCAGCTCGGAGCGCTACTGACTTGGTGGCTGAACCAACATCCTCATGTCGACTCGTTTGAACCGAGGACTGAGTTGACCTTCGTCTGTTCACCTTGTACTCATTTCCCTTCAGAATTGAGAACAATCTTTCAGTTCCCATCTCACCAAGGTCAGCTCGGCTCTCATGGATATTGGTGAAGGTATCCCACTCAGCTGGTAGAGCTTGTAATACTTTGAGGTTGATTTCTCTCAAAGTATATTTTCCTCTTCGGATGGACTGGATCCTTCTGATGATGTCCATGAACCGGAGCTCTAACTGATCAATTGTTTCATCAGTTCTCAGACAGAAGTTGTCGAAGTCTTGGCATGCATGTGAGAACTTGTTCTCCTTTGTCTCGTCGCTTCCTTCACTCAGCGATCCCAAGATATCCCACATCTCTTTAGCGGTTTCACACTCCTCTATCCAAGGCAGATAATCTTGTCCAACTGTGGACATGATCGTGCTCTGAGCCCAGATGTCCAACTGGCTCACTTTGGCTTCTTCTCCACTAACTCCACAGTTGCATCCCCATCGTTGGGATTTGTAGGAGTGCGCGTGATTCTCTCTCTGATGATGATCGGTCCGAATGTGAGTACTTGTTGCATCCGATAATGCTTTGACAGTAAGATCTTCTTCATCCGAGTTCTCCAGGATGTATAGTTCACAACCGAGAACATGACCACGATCTTGTCCTTGACATCCATCTGCATACAACAACAGAAGAAATATGCAAGCAAATATGCACTAGCGTGATAAAAAGATCTGTTCAGTTGACCACTGAAGAAAACACCTCGAATTCACACCTTGTGAAACAGAGTCAGCAGTCTTTTGAACCACTGGTCTGATACCACTTGATGGTCCCGATACGAGTTCTGGTGTATGGGGGGGGGGGGGAATACACCAGATAAAACTTTTTAAAACAACCCCCTAAAAATTAACACAACCGAGTAATGCAACTCAGTTGGAATCACAACCGAGCAAGAAACACTCAGTTGGAAGTGAAGTGCTGTGCAGAATGTGGTGGAAATTAACTCGTATAAAAACAACTCATGCTTAAGTGCAAGGTTGGTCATAACCAAGACAGTTGATATGGAATAATGCAGTTTGTATGCGAGTTAGTAAGTCAGTTGAATATGCAATAAGTAACTGAAAAATAAACACAACACACAAGATTTAACGTGGTTCGGAGATAACTCCTACGTCCACGGGGAGTTGTGAGTCCACACAACTCAGTCCAAGTTCTTCTGGACAAACCACAAAGCTTACGCGGGCTTTGCAACCGTTGAGATAAGTTTATGGGTACTTATCAACCTTACAGATTAGTTTACGGGTACTAATCAACCTATCTACTCAGTTACGGGAAGAGTAGGGTCCTAATAACCTTTTTAGGTGAAAGAAAGGGTGGGGTTCCAACTAAATAGCTCGAACAAGAAGTGAGCTAAGATCTAACACTCTACGAACTCTCAACAAGTGATGTTCTCAAGGTTGGACCAAAAACTACAAAGACAGAAACTAACTCTCTAGAACTCTCAACAAATGATGTTCTTAGAGGTTTTGCTTGAGTGCAGAATGAAGTTGTTCTTTCGCTTGAATATCTCTTCTCACTTGTCTGTCTCGTATTACCCGTAGTCTTGGTGAATGAATGAAGGCCTCTATTTATAGGCGGAGAGAATCAACTAGCCGTTGGAAGAGCTGTTGATCTCTGTTCTTTGAAAGCGATGGCTTGTCTCTCATCTCTGCAGACTTTCCGGATTTGACAACTGTATGCTTCTGCTTTCCATCTGAGACAGCCTTGTGTTGGGCCAAATGAGGTAATGACAGAGAGTCAAACCTTCACGTGACTTCCTTGTTTGAAATTCAAATCTTAACCTTTGACCTCCAACATTTGATAGTCGGTTGATTCGTCTGATCTTCATCTGATTGGTCTTCAGCTCTGATATTCTATCTGAATGCTTTTGTCTGAGTAGGAACATGTGAACTCTCAGCTGACTTTGAATTTCAAGCTGTTGATCTAACTGATTTAGTCTACAACTGATGTTCCATCTTGAACGCTCAGTTGTCCTTCTTGTATCTGACTCTGATCAGTTGGCTTCGAACGCTCAGTTGTCTTTCTAACAACTGATGTTCTCTTGTATCTTTCTCCTTCGAACTTTGCTGATGTTCTGAAACTTGAACGCTCAGTTGTCTTTCATTACATCTGATGTTCTCTTCGAGTGATGCCTTGTTGCCGTCTTCAGCTGGAGACCTGTAAAGATAAAATCTCAACATTACTCAAACAGTGAGTCTAACTACTAACATTAGGATCTGACAACATCTACTCGGTTGGGGTCAGTTGATTTTGGAATCAATCAAAACTTTAATAAATTTCCCAACACAACTGGATCAACGTTTAAATGATGCATAGCAATCCTAGGATCAATGCCTTTTAAATCATCTGTGCTGAAAGCAAACAAATCAGCATTCCTCTGTGGACAAGCTACCACTGCTTCAAC
This sequence comes from Schizonepeta tenuifolia, assembly GCA_029490685.1. Taxonomy (NCBI): domain Eukaryota; kingdom Viridiplantae; phylum Streptophyta; class Magnoliopsida; order Lamiales; family Lamiaceae; genus Schizonepeta; species Schizonepeta tenuifolia. The sequence goes on along the minus strand of CM055959.1, from coordinate 37,182,150 downwards.
ATCCGCATATGCCACCTGAGTTCTTATTCGAGTGGTATAACCTTGTTTATTGGGAAAGAGTTCCACCGGCTTAAATTCCTCTCCGGGAGACATTTGCATTTCTGGGTGTATTTTCTTCATCTCTGTTTGTCTCATCTTCTTTCCGGAAGAATCTCTCAGTTCCTCGTTGGGTCGTTTGGCAGCCTTGCCAGATACCTTGACTTCTTTGACATAGCATGTCCTGGAAGCATCTTGTTCTCTGGCTAACTCCCTCACTCTATCTTTCACAGAGAACTTCAGTTTCATGTGAAAAGTGGACACTACTGCCTCGAATTCATTGAGGGCAGGTCTGCCCAGAATCACGTTATAAGATGATGCTGTATCCACCACCAAGAACTTTATCATGCGTACTTTCCTGAAGGGGAACTCTTCCATAGCCATAGGCAGCAAAACTAATCCTCGAGGATGAATGGCTCCTCCCGCGAATCCATATAAAGGTGTTTCAATGGACTGCAACTCGATGTTTAACTTTATGCCGAACTTTCTGTGTCTACAAGTATTCTAGAGACATCGTATCCACCAATCTCCGTGGTTACCACCAAGGCATCATCATGTGGTCGCAAAACAACAATTTCATCTTCAGGGCTGAATTGTATCAAGTGGTAGTTTCCCACACTTCTTACTTCATGTACTCGCTCCACTGCATGCATATCTGGAACTCTGGCGAAAGTCTTTCTTGTGTTGTTGGAATCTCCTCCTGAAGGTCCACCTACTATCATGTGGATGTGCCCCTTTTTCTGGGAAGGCTCCTTTCTTTTCGGAGATCCAGAATGCTCATACTCTTTCATGTCATCCTCCTTTCTCTTTTGACCACGTTCCTTTTTCACAAACTCAACTAGTTCGCCTTCTCTTATCAAACGTTCAATGGCATTCCTTAAATGTATACATTGGTTTGTTTCGTGACCAAATTCATTATGGTACTCACAATAATGACCTGCTCTGGGATTTTGAGGCTTCCTCCGATAGTTTCGAGGTAGAAGGAACCCTACAGACTGCCTTGATAGTATTGCAAAGAGCTCAGCGGGTGCCACCGTGAGAGGGGTGTAACTATCCTTATCAAATCTTTCCTTTCCAGGAGGATTGCGAGGTTCTCTTCCTTTATCATTTTCTTCCTTTTTTCTTTCTTCCCCGCGAGGAGCCTTTTTTGGGATAGGCAATGATACCTCCGGGCAAGGACGGATGGTTCTATCTTCTTCTTTCTTTATCTCTCTGGCTTCTTCCAAGTTTACAAACTTGTATGCTCTAGCCAAAAGGTCTTCGAATGAGGTGCATGCTTTCTTAGCCAAAGTTCTGAAGAAATCTCCATCACATAAGCCTTGTGTTAAGGCGTGCATCTTTACTTCCGAGATGGCGGTGGGTACTTCCAAAGCGGCGGAATTGAATCTCCGAACATAATCTCTGAGGCTTTCATGAGAACCTTACCTTAGAGACATCAAGTATACGGAAGTGCGACATTGCCTCCGGGCACTTGAAAATTGGTGTCGGAAGAGGTTGCTGAAGTCAGTAAAAGTCTGTATGCATGCTGGATTCAACTGACTAAACCATCTTTGCACAGATTTAGTGAGAGTCGTAAGGAAGACTCTACACTTGACTCCATCGGTATACTGATGGAGAGTGGAACTGTTCTCGAAACTCATAAGGTGTTCCATTGGATTAGTAGTTCCATCATATTGTTCCCGTATCCCTCTGAAATTCGCAGGCAAGCTTTCCCGCAGTATTGCATCACTGAACGGAGAACTTGTTTCATCAAAATCATTTGGATCAGGCTTCATCAAACGCCTTTTCATCTCTTTCATTTCTTTTCTCAAAGCAGCCACCTCTGTGCGGGTGGTAGATGCCGATTCGGAATAAGGTTGATAGGTAGCAGACTGATCTTCTTCATCAGGTCGAGCTGCTGAGGTAGCTTTCAACCACTCTCTTCTGTTCATACGACCCTTCTCGGGAATGTAGGGCACTCTTGACCTCAAGTCATACCCGGCATGTTGTCTTTCATGGGAATGAAGTCTTCTATCTGTGGAATGTTCCCTTTCCTCATGACTGGGACTTTCCCTGATTGTTTTTAGATGTTTCCTCTGACCTTTTTCATTTTCTTGCAACAATCTTTTCAGTATTTGGCGTATCTGAACTGGATCCAAGCCAAACATGTGCTCTGTGTTTGAGGATGTGGCAACCATGTCAGGTTGTGCAATCGGATTAGGTTAGCTTTGCGGAAGTGCTGATAACCCCAACTCTTCTCGCAAAGTCAGTGGTCCTTGAAAGCTTCCCTGCCTGACCCGGGTTGTAGAGGGAAGGCCTCCCAGGGTCATTTAGCTATTAGGCGTGGCAGATTCCTCGAATTCCTTCCCCATATCTCGGGGAGGAGTTGTCATTATCTTGTATGTTCATGGAATAGCTTAGATTTTCCGTTTTGTCTTTTCGTGATAAGAACATACAATATTCAATTCAATGATATCCATATGCAGTAAAATATATCCATCAAAATCACGTATTTCTAGCAAATAATCATGCTTCGATATGCTCTATGGTCATATTTTTCTTGATAGCAGATTTTCATGACAACAAATAATCATGGTCATATCTTCCTTGACAGCAAATAATCATGCTTCGATATGCACCGATATGTTTAGATATGCTTCGATATGCATATATAAGAAATATTTCAACATATTCATGCTTTTTCATGGATCTATCCACACAAAACTCCTCACATATGTAGATATGGTTTTGGGAAAAACAAGTTTATGCATATATCGATCTTGATGTTTAAGATGTTTTTGGAAGAAAACGGTAAATCAGATCTCACACCTTAGTTTTGTTTCCCCACAAACGGCGCCAGTTGATGGGGTTGAGATTTGTAACCCTTAAACATACCGATGTTTAAGAATCATTCACACATAATAATACCTTGTGTCGAAGATGAAAGGTAGGAAGAGCTTCTCCACGTGGTTTTATCCTTCGAGCTCCGACCTGCAAAACGGAACGCCGGGTTGTGTGCCGGCGTCGCGTCTCCGACGATCAAGTCAGGGAGTGTAGAACACGAAAGCTTGAGAGAAATCAATGAGTTCTATCGTTTATCAGAGGTAATGAACGTGATAATGAAGATGATATTTGCTGATATGCAGTGAAATCTGTATATATACCTGTAAAAATAAGGGTATTTTAGTCATTTCGGGGAGACTTGAGAAGTCTCCCAACCGCCTTTGGTAGGGAAAACTTCCCTATTTTAGGTGATGTGATAGGTCAGTACCGATGTCTGTCACAGGATATTTATGCCTCGAGAAGGCAAATCCATAATGTACTTTAGACCAGCTGTCGATAAAGTATAAGTGGGCAGTGTTACCCTGAGGTAAAATTCCTTCCGGACAAGTTTCCAACGAGGTAACCTTCCCTCCGGACAAGTTGCCAGCGAGGAAACCTTTCTTCAAGTCAAGTTTCCATGCCTCGGGGCATGTTTCCCCTACACTAAGAGTGTTAAAGCAAGGTTGCCTTCCGGGTAGATGAACACTTAGAGTGCTGAAGCAAGGTTGCCTTCTAGGCAACCAAGATGTACAAAAGGTGTCCCATCAGACAGACATGAATGTTCTGGGTGCATACAACGTAAATTTTTATTGGAAAAAGACGTATTTTTCTTGTTTCGTTGCAAATATACATGATTTTTTAGGGTATTACAATAAGATATAAATATTTCATCTAATAAATCACTGCACTACCATGTGTGGGAAATATGTGATTTTAATTCTTCATTGTGAGAGGTGGTTATGCTTCGTTGCTCTTCATGAAATTGTATAAAAATGAAGTCAAACTGATATAAAACGATTATTAAAAAATTCAAGATTTGTTACAAAGGTATTTGCATGATCTAAGTTAACTAGAATTATACATTGTAATTCCTAGAATAGTTCCCCATCATCCTCTCTAATTTTATCTTTCCATTTTATACTTTTTAATTTGATTTTTTATTTGCATAGATTGTTGATTTATGTTGTGCTGCTAACCTTGTAAGTTTAAATGTAGTAAAATAATTTGATAGTAGGAACTATAAATTCTTATTCTTCAATTTCTGCAGAAACTGAACTTTTTTTTTTTGATATTTAATACCGTGGGAACCCACAACCGCTACCTTTGGTGCGCACAGAAGTCACAAAGTCTTTTAAATACCATGTTATAACTGTGCTAACCCTTTGATGTTTTATCTTATAGACTGTCTAGAATTTCAGCTGAGATTTTAGATAAGTTAGTGAGGTTTAGATCAATAGTGGTTCAAAGTTGTAAGTGGTTTTGGCATCATCAAAAAGGGGGAAATTGTTGGGAAATTTATTAGTAAAAGTTTTGATGAATTCCAAAACCGACTGACCCCAACCGAGTAGATGTTGCCAGAACCTAATGTTAGAAGTTAGGCTCGCTGTTTGAGCAAAGTTGAGATTTTATCTTTACAGGTCTCCAGCTAAAAATGGCAATAAGGCATCACTCAGACAGAACATCAGTTATGATGAAAGACAACTGAGAGTTCATATGTTCAGATGGAATGAGGGGGAAGTCTTCAGAACATCAGTTGTGAAGGAAACCAACTGAGGGTTCGTCAGATGAGAAGCAGTAGAGAGGAAGAGAACATCAGATGAAAAGGAAGTCATCTGAAGGTTCAAACCTAACTGACTAAATACAAGGAAGACAACTGAGGGTTCAGTTTCAGAACCTCAGTTGTAGAACTCAAACAAGAAGATCAACAGCATGAAGTTCAAAATCAGCTGAGAGTTCAACGGTTCAGTCAGAACATCAGCTGAAGACCACTCAGATAAAGATCAAGATTTTCAACCGACTAACCGAGGTTGACTGTCAGAAAGGTTAAGATTTGAATTTCAAAAGGAAGTCACATGAGGGTTTGACCGTTCAGTCATTACCCCATCTGGCCCAACACAAGGCTGTCTCAGAAGAAAAGCAGAAGAGCACAGATGCCATATCGGGAAAGTCTCCAGAGATGAGAGACAAGCCATCGCTTTCAACGATCAGAGATCAACAGCTCCTCCAACGGCTAGTTGATACTCTCCGCCTATAAATAGAGGCATTCTCTCATTCGAGAGGTTGACGATACACGAGATAAGAGATAGAGAAGTGCAATCACAAGAGAAACAATCGCAAGAAAAATCTGCAAAAATCACATTCTAAGAGCATCAGCAGCTAAGAGTTCAAGAGTGATAGACCATTAGTAGCTGAGGGTTCATAGAGTTATAAGCTGTCTTAGATCTTAGTTTGAGTATTTATTCGTTCAATCCATAGATCTCGTTCTCATTCGTGATCGAGCTGTAGTTGGAAAATTCACCCACATACACACCTTAAAAAGTGTTTGTTAGGATCATACTCTTCCTGTAATTGAGTATCTAGGTCGTCAAGTACCCGCAAACTTGATATAGGTTGTTAAGTACCCGTAAACTTAACTGTAAAGGTTGATAAGTACCCGTAAACTTATTGCAACGGTTGCACAGCCCGGATAAGCTGTGTGGAACTGTCCAGAAGAACTTGGACTGAGGTGTGAGGATTCACATCTCCCCGTGGACGTAGGAGGGTTATCTCCGAACCACGTTAAATCCTGTGTGTCTGTGTTTATTTTATTCAGTTACTTATTGCATTGTTAACTGACCAAAATAACCGGCATATAATCTGCATATCTGCACTTTCTCAACTGTTTTGGTTATTGACCAACCGTGCTAAAAGCGTGAGTTGTTTTAACGAGTTTTATTTCCACCACATTCCGCACAGCACCACTCTTCCAGCTGAGGTTGTTTACTCAGCTGTGAGATTCCAACTGAGTCAGTTTTACTCAGTTAAAGTATTTTTAAGTGTTAAGTTTTAAAATCCTAACTGGTGTATTCCCCCCCCCCCATACACCAGTAACTCGTTTCGGGACCATCAGGTATTTTCGTTAATTTGAATAGAAAATTAATCTCTAGGGTTGTTGCTACTAGCAAGGTTACACTCTTAAAAAAAGGCCTATTTATAAGTTGGTTCTAATTTTTTTTGTAGCAAGTGTATTAGTTAACTCGAAATTACTATTCCAGGTAAAACAATAGCATGGTATAATACTTTGATTTATGATATTTGCATAGTGTGCTTATTTTTTCGATATGGAGACTTATTTTATTCACAAAAATTTCCTTACAATCGGTTGGATTGTATGCTACTGTTTCTATAATACCCCTGAATTTTCTAATAAGTTTAATAGTCTAGAAAAATCTTCTGAAATAGAAATAAAAGTAATTGGATATTTCTAGGACTCAGAAATAAGAAAAATAGTTCTGCGGAAAATATTTTTGAATTCCAACAAAATTATATTTTCAAAATCGAGCATTTAACCTTTTATTTATTTTTAGGCTAAATTGCAAAAAAATACCCTACTTTTTATCAAATTCTTGTTTAAATCCCTACCTTTTAATTTTTGCAAAAAAGTTCCTCACCTTTCATTATTTCTCAATTGCATCCCTCCGGTTGTTATCCCCAATTTTGTTACTGATGTGGAAGGCGGTAAATCTTACATGACGAATTGGCAGCAAGAATGAAACGACGTAGTTTAAGTAAGGCCAAAACGTTGTCGTTTTGCTGCAAATAAATACTTATATTTAAAGTCTAGACATCGTACAAATCAAAGTTCAATTTTTGGGGTTTTCTCCTCTTTCCCTCTTCACCCCTTTGTATATTTCATGTTTCAATCATTCATGGCTTCTTCGTCTTCGCACGAGCTCAATGAATACATCGTTTTTCGAACCTTAGAGGCTTTGTAAATGTGGAAATCGTGCGGTAATGAAGCCCTCAAACTCTGTGCATAACTCGTAGATAATGAACGATGTCTAGACCCTAGATATAAGTGTTTGTTTGCAGCAAAACGGCGATGTATTGGCCTTACTTAAAGTACGTCATTTCATTCTTACCACCGATTTGTCATGTAAGATTTATCGCCTTCCATATCAGCAACAAAATTGGGGAAAACGATCGGAGGGATGGAATTGAAAACAAATAAAAGGTCAGGATTTTTTTTGCAAAAATTAAAAGGTGGGATTTAAATGAGAATTTGATAAAAGGTGGGGTATTTTTTTACAATTTAGCCTTATTTTTACTTAGAAGTATATTATTTATTGGATTTAATCTATTTGATATATATTAGTAATAATGCCTAAAGCATAACTTACATATAATTAATATACGTTATATATGTATATTGCTATGTTAAACAGCAGAAAGAAAAAAAATAGTACTCCCTCCGTCCACAAAGAAGTGCTCCATTTGGGGTTGGGCACGTGTTTTAAGAAAATTAAAAAAGTTATTTTTAGTGGGGTAAAAGTAGGAAAGTAGGGGTAGTGCTAATCACATTGATTAATTTGTTAATCTTTTATTGTCCTTTTGTTGTTCACAATTTTACTACACTGCCGTGTTTTACTCAAATTGAAGGCTGCATATTTTAATTTGATTGCCTAATTTTTTTTTTTCGTATACAGGTTGCCCCCCCTCCCTTTTTTTTACAGAGATTGAATTAATGAATAAAGAATACGCATTATGTTATCCACCAAAAATAAACGTGAATGATGATGGCACAAGGAGTAAGTACAGATTCCTTAAAAACAATAAGGAAAGCACAACAAACTGTAAATTAAAATTAAGGAGGGAAATTTGGAGCCAAAATAGATCTTTCATTAAATGCAGATTCCTGATGTGATCAAAACTACTTGGAGGGAATTTCAAACCACACTACGTATACCCTCCAAATCTGTCTATAAATACAATAACTACCATCATTCATTCGCTACAACTAAACAACTAAAGTTCAGTAAATACATTAAATACAATGAAAATGCCAGCACCAAATAGCAAGCCAAATCTGTCTAATGAGGGGAAAAACAGCATCGGGCAGTGGTTATTAAAGCATAGCAAAGATGGAATTCTAGCACATGGAGCAAAAAAGGAGGGTGCACAAAAAATTCAGGTTGATCCAAAGACTATATGGCGCATTTGGAAAGCAGCAGCTGCCCAACAAGCTTTGGGTAAACCTATTCAGCTGAAATCAATGAAGAAGGGGTCAAAACATGCAGATAAGAAGGTACTTGATGAGCAGAAAGTTAAAAATCTGTCAGTTCTTGAGAGATCATCACTCAGAATTATGTCAGAAAAATTAGGAGTGTCAAAGAGCTTCATGTGTGGGTTAAGGAAAAAAAATCAGGCCACATACTAATGTAATAAAGCCTTTTCTCACCCCTAAAAACAAGCTGTCTAGGCTTAGATGGAGCCTAAGTCAGCTCAATCCAATTAGTGAAAGTGGAAAGTTCACATTTCAAAGTATGCATAACACTATACATGTTGATGAGAAGTGGTTTAATTTAACCAAAACCTCAGGCAGATACTACCTCTTACCAGATGAAGAAGAGCCATATAGGCCATGCAAATCTAAAAGATTCATAGAGAAAATCATGTTCATTGCTGCTGTAATAAGACCAATCATTGCCCCAAATGGAGAGGTCATTTTTGATGAAAAACCGGGTATTTTCCCATTTATTACTGAAGAACCAGCAATGAGAAACAGTAAGAACAGACAGAAGGGTACCATAGAGGTCAAGGCAATTCAGGCTATAACCAAAGCAGTAATGAAGGACATTTTCATCGATCAGGTCAGTTTTTTTTTATCTTTTTCTGCACTATCAGAATATAATTTCATCATTTAGTCTATTTATAACCTGCAAAATTCCAGCTGATTCCAACAATCAAAGCCAAGTGGCCAAAGAGTGAAAGCAAGACCATTTTCATACAACAAGATAATGCCAAACCACACATAAGTGGGGATGATCCAGATTTTATAAGGGCTGCCACATCAGATGGATTCAACATCCAATTAGTCTGTCAACCATCAAACTCCCCTGATACTAATGTCAATGATCTAGGATTCTTTAGGTCAATACAAACATTGAAGGATCAGAAGCCAGCTAATAATGTTGAAGACTTGCTCAAGAATGTGAAAAATGCATTTGATGAGTATGAAACAGATAAGTTGAACAATGTTTTTTTAACACTCCATGGCTGCTATACAGAGATCATGAAAGTGAGAGGCAACAACAACTATAAGATCCCACACATGAACAAGGAGAGGTTGAAGAGGCTAGGGATTTTGCCAGAAAATCTTCAAGTGGATGAGCAGCTAGTAGAGGAAAGCTTAGACTACCTATACTTGCATGAAATGGATGAAGATACAAGCTGCACAAGTTATCAGCTAATTGATGGAGTCCAACAACTTCATTTGGCTGATTAGGTAATTAGAATTTCAGGTTTTTGAATATGGTTTACAGTGACAAACAATGTAAGGGAAGTTTTTGGATTGTTTGGGATGTAAACCAAGACCATTTTGTGGCTGTTTTTGAATCTAATGTCTCAGCATGATCACATTTTGCATCATTTACAGCTTATACCATCTAATTAAAGTATCAACTATCTTATGTCAACCTCCAAAACTAGGACAGTAATTCCTAGTGGCGGCATTAATAAGAGGCAACACATTAACAGATTCAAATGTAGTATAATGTTCAAATCATTAATATCGTGTTGAATTCAGAAATATCATGATCAAATCAGACATGATTAGGCAACACATTGTCTTCATTTTTTCAAAGTAAAACAGGGACACACCAAGACCAAGTGCAGTGTCATGTTCAAATCAGAAATAGCATCATCAAACCAGAAAAATCATGTTAAAATCAGTAATGATTAGGGATCAAATAATTAAGATCAGGCAACACATTGGCTTCATTTTTTCAAAGTAAAATAGGGACACACCAAGACCAAGTGCAGTATCATGTTCAAATCAGTAAAAACCTCAAACATGGTCTGACCAAGTGCAGCATCATGTTCAATTCAGTAATGAATGAAGATCAAATAATCAACACAGTGGCATCACCAGCCCAATAAACCTCACACACCAAGACCAAGTGCAGAATCATGTTCGAATAATCAATCTATGCAACCCAGTGGCATCACCAGCCCAATTTAGCTGGAAAGTAGAACGAAGTAACCTGATTTCAGAAGTTTCAACACACTAGGGACAAAAAGCCCTAGCATGCGCAGGTACCAATCTTCGCACATATACCATTCTCCCTCCCAAATCGATCCAGTCTCAGCCACAACCACCATGGATTCAGTCTCAGCCACATCCACCATGAATTCAGTCGCAGGCACCATGGAATCAGATTCGAGAGGCGTCAAATCTGTAATACCCTGGAAAAATTCTTCTGTCTTAAAAATTTAAAGTTAATATTAATTAAGGTTTTGCACGCCTAAGCTCCCGATTTTCAATTCTAAGACCAACGGTGAAATCCGTTTCAGAAAATAAATTCCAGAAATCGGACGAACGACTACTGTATTAGGGTTTTCACGGGCGATAAAAATTTAAATTCTAGAACTCAGATCGGGAAACCGTCTGATTTTTACATTCACAAAATTGCGATACGAGTTCACCCGAGAAAGTTCGTTTTTATGATTTTTCCGGACGAATTTTGGACTATGACATCCCGACTTTTTCTCGGATTTTGAAAAACGATTTAAGTTTTCCGAGTACGTAAATTATTTCCAATCTAACGGACGAATTAGATTTCGTCAATTCCGTAACTAACTAGAAAAGTATTTTTCGACTTTTAAAACGACGTTTAAGAGTCGGAAACGAGAATTTTCGTTAATTTTTCCCTCGCCAAACGTCTCCCTAACGAGTCACACCACTTTATGAGATATTTCTTCTTACTTATGACTCACCATAGGTGAGTCATCACCTTCTCCTTCATCACTCCATTGCCGCCACCCCACCTCCTCCATTCACTCTCATTTTTCTCTCAATTTTTTCCATTGGAGATACAAGTCCAAGCTCTTCCAAGATCCACAACTCTTCCATCTACCGATCAAAGTCCAATCCGAGTTTATATTATGAAAGGTAAGAGCTTCGTCTCTAGTTTGATCCGAACAAATCTCCTCTTCCCCCATTTTTATTTTGGTTCGAAAATTTGAGGATTTAAATGGCATGTTGTCCTTTGATCGAATCATGTTCCACGACGTTTAGAATCGAGTTCTACGGATCAAATCATGAAGAAAATCACACCTACATGTTCTAGGGTATTACCAAAAATTTGTAGAATTTGGGGCTTTGATTCGTGTTCGATTTCTTTGTCGAATCAATGATAGATTAGTGTTTCGTATGTTGTTAATTAACTCTATGAATTGTTTTAGATTTTTCTAAAAATAAAATGTGAAACCTAAGAGATGAACAAGGCTCGATTTAGGTTAGTAAATGTTAAGATATGCTCGATTGTTTAATGGAAATGAGTTATATGATGCATGAGGATGAATATATATTAATTTGAGAATTTTCTAAAAATAAAATGAGAAATGTAAGAGACGAAGATGTGGTGATAAGTCGAGACTCGATAACATTTTGATAATATGATTTGCATGTTAGTAATGCTTGATAGATGATAATCGTTGTCGTAAAATTTGAATGAAAACGGAGAATGTAGAATTTTACGTAAGAGACGAACGACGATCGATAAGTTGGGAATAAATGATAATATGAGGTTATGATTTGCGTAATAATGATTCTCGATAGATAATGAACGATAGTGTAAAATTTGATCAAGTTCTAATGACGTTGGAATTTTCATAAGAGACGAAGACACGAGCATAAGTATTGATAGAAAAATCGAACCAAGGGAATATTTGGATATTAATGACTCTTAACCTTATGAGAACAAGTTCGTAGTTGACGACGTGTTAAACCGAGTTATGAAATGATAGGCTATAATTGAAATCGAGAACTTAGGATTTGAAATGAGAACTTGATTTGGTATAGTAATTGACTAGTTTTGAATGACGAAGTTTTAAACGTCGTATTAGTAATCGAGAAATGAAAAGGGATTCGTCGCGCGTGAGGTTACGTGTTGTCTGTCATGAGATAGTAATTTCGTATGAAAAGCAGAGGATCGTCATAAGTTGAACCTAGAAAGCCGTGCCCGAGTTAACGAGCCTTAGGGTTACACTCGGACTGTTTTGCGACGTTTCACGGAAACAGTCATATCTCCTAGCTCGTTTAACGAAATCGAGATCCGTAAATTGGAGAGTAAACTAGACATCCGTGGCTTTCTTTTGGTACAGGGCACATCCCCTGTTTCGAGATCCACTGTTCTGGGTGGACTTACTGACCTGTACAGTGAATTTCCAAAACTCATTTTCACAAGTTGAATTCTTTTCAACTTGTTTCCTTTTGATCTTTTAAGTCGATATGAGCTATCGACTATCTTTAATTGCTGACCTCAGTGTCGAGTAAGAACCCGAGCAAGTCTTAAACGAGATGTTCGATTCTCGTTCCTTTTTAAATGAAAGAATCTAGAATAACGTGCAAATGCCTAAAGCTTAAGAACTTAAAAGATTAATTCGATTTCAGTTTCGAATTCCATTTTCTTCTATCGACTTGACAACTTATCGTTGTTTTATTATTTACGTTCAAAGAAGGAGGACGTCGAGGTTAGAAGACAGGACGGAAGATCAGAGACTGAAGCACGTGTTATAGTTCTGTAAACGAACGAGGTGGGGTTTCTAAAACCAAAACTACGTTGAATGCCGTTACTTGTGAAGTGATATTATGCGAGCATTGCTCGAAAGTGGTTACGTATTGCTTTAATAAGTGAGTATTAAAGATCTATCAGTGCTTAAATGATTTGTTTATGTGAATTCTATTATGTCTCTCTGAGTTAGCCCTCAGGTGCTAACCAGAGTATTGGATTCTGAGATAGCCCTCAGGCTGCTATCCAGATAATTCCAACTAAACGATCAGATTCTGAGATAGCCCACAGGTGCTATCCAGAGGGACAGTTTCTGAGTTAGCCCTCAGGTGCTTTCCAGACGATCGGATGTGAGTTTAAAACCCACAGTGTGTCATACAGAAATTAAGTTTATAACAGTAAGAGTCTTATACGAATGTTTATGAAAAGATGCATGATTTGATTTAATATTTGGTAAGCACGGGCCTTTTAAAGAAAAACCCCGTTGCATTACATATAAAATGTTTTCGGCAATGTGCCCACTAAGTACTTTTGTACTTAGCCCTACATGTTTGTTTTTGAATGTGCAGGTTGAGTGACGATGGCGGAGGAGGTTGAGTAAAGGTCTTTTCTTAGGAAAGAAGTTTAGTTGAGCCTCGATATCACATTCGATATGTGATATCATTTCTTTGTTTTCCGCTGCCAATTCTGTAAACTAGTTTCAGTTACTATATAACGTTAGAACTAAGTTTCATTCCTTGAACTTAGTCTCTTCTAAGAACAGTTATGTCGAGTGATCCTTCGTGATCAACTCTTTCTTTCATTAAATAAAGTAGGTTCTCTCATTATGTAAATCCTTTCGATTTAAGTTGTTATTACTTTAAACCTAGTTTTCCTGTATATAGTTTGACGAGCGATCCTTCAAGATCGACTCTTATTTATTCAAGTTCATCGTAGTTAGTGTTAAGTTAATATATTTTTATTCATTTATTCCCCTTCTTTTCTGTTTTTTTTATTTCAAATCCCTAGTCGCACCCCGGCTTTGCTGTCCTTCGGGAGTTGGGGCTGTGACAAAATTGGAGAGGGGAAGACAAATCGCCGAGCCCAGGCCGGGGCGACCGGATTCCGGCACCATTGACACCATGGATTCAGGGACCACCGACGGTGATGATGATAGAGGATAGCAAATCTCAGATTCGCCGGCGTCGAGCACGGATTCGGGGACTACCTCAGATAACTCCCACAAATACGTTGGAATAGGAGAGAAATGAGTCGCAATAGGGATCGGAAAAGCATCGAGATTGAGAGAAGAATTTAAGAAATCAAGATCCTCAGACTCAATCGGTGAGTGAGAGGGGGTTGAGTGATTCTCAGACTCCATTGAAGAGTATAGAGAACTTGAGGAGACGAGTACAGAGAAAATGCGAAGGAGGCGGAGAAGAAAGTAGGGTTTCAGTATTAATCGATAGTGAGTAGGTAGTGATAGGCAGATGAAATGGGGTGGGTGTTAATGAGGGTAGGTCAGTTTAATTAAGGGGCTTAATTAAAGGCAGTTTAAGATTTAATTAGTGAGTTTAAGTTTTTGAGTGGTGGGTCCAGTAGTGACAATCCTGGTAAATAAATGGTATAATAAAGGGTGTAAGAGTACAAAAAGTAAAACAGAACACTTTTTTGTGGACAAAGAAAAGTAGATAAATAGGATATTTTTTTGTGGACGGAGCGAATATTATTATATTATTAATTATATAATTGGAATATTATATTAATACGTAATTAGTATATAATATGCATATGTAATCAGCTTTCTTTACAATACAAACATATTCATGTAAGATTTCCGATCACGTTTACGTATACTGATCATTCATCCTAATCTTCATCATTACACGTGTCCATCATATGCTATTATAGGCTAATGACAATTCAAACCTATGGCCTAGGGCCTATATCCATTTCTCCTATAAATACTAAGCTGATGTCTCGTCCCAACTCCCACGCATGTAATACGAAAGAAACAAATAGTTAGAGAAGTTGTCTGCTAAAAGAAGTGAACGCTTGGTGTTTTGTTCGAAAGTTTGAGAAGTCCAAACTCAAATCAGAATATTCTGATATATTCCTCATCTGTCAAGTGCGTTATATATTTTCAAAATATATTTAAATTATTAAATTTTAATATTTCAAATAAAAGAAAATGGTTATTCATGCACATATTTTAGTGCACTTTATGTGTTTAAGGTTTCTATGATATCGATCAGAGTCCTTTATTGGTCCAACGCACTAGCAAATGACTGTGTACATGTGATTAGAAGTTCGGTGAATTGATCACCATTTTTTCTAATGAGGATATATGTTTGGATCTGATGGGTTAAGCCCGGAATTTTATTGTGGTTGAAATGAAAATGTAACCGTACCACGAAATAATAGGAATAATACTAAAACGATACTGTTAGCGCGCAAATGAAAAATATTTGACGTATCTTAGAAGTGGCTTTATGTTTCGAAACCTTCTAACTTTACGAGTAAAATTTGGATATATCAACTGTTTTGTTTTTATTAAAAATAGTTTATAAAATCTTACCCACTGATTACACTAGTGCTCACGCTCAAAATATTTTCAAAATGTTTTCAGGTTAGGAGGCAGTTATGGGACACGAGGCTGAGGAAGTGATTGTTGTTATAGCTATTATGTGCTTCCGCTATGCTTTTAAATGTGCAACTCTGAATATGTCTCTTTTGTGTTTATTATTTTTATGAAGAGTGCCTTGTGATCAGTTTCTATTGGACGCTCGAATTTCCACTCCCTCATGAAAACACCATTTGGTGAAGTGAAAGGGTCGACTCCTTTTGTTATGCTAGACACATGTTTACCCCATATTTTATTTTAAGGAGTGAGTGCGGTTTACTTTATTGTATTTGTATGTTAAATTGCTACGTGAGTTAAGTAAGCCCCTTTATTTTCCGCCTCTTTATTCCCCTCTCGCTCCCAGTTTATGGGAGCCGGGATATGATAAATGGTACCAGAGCCAAACCTTTCTCAGTACGGTGTGGTTCGGGGACAAACTAGAGGAAGTTGGTGGGCTTGTAATGTCCGGGGCAGAAGTAAGGAGTGATCGCCAGTGTAGAGGCACGGACAATGAGCGGCTCTTATAAAACTTCAATACGGAGAGGACAAGAATAAATTGAAACACCCCCAAACGAGAGTGATTCCGAGATATTTCTAGGATTCAAAAATAAGAAAAATAGTTCTTCGGAAAATATTTTTGAATTCCAATAAAATTATATTTTCAAAATCGAACATTTAACCTTTTATTTATTTTTTACATAAAGGTATATTATTTATTGAATTTAATCTATTTGATATATATTAGTAATAATGCCTAAGTAACTTACATATAATATACGTTATATATGTATATTGCTATGTTAAACAGTAGAAAGAAAATAAATAGTATTATTATATTGTAAATGATATAATTGGCATATTATATTAATACGTAATTAGTATATATAATATGCTTATGTAGTCAGCTTCCCTTATAATACTGTTGGAAATATGGTTTGAATAACAATGTTTTATGATAATAATTATTTAATTAAATATTTATTATTTAACTAAAATAATTATTAGATGTTAATTTACTCAACCAGTAGATTAATGTGATATACTCATGTTCTCAAAACTATTTTTTTTTTTTTGTGAGTGAGAAATGAAAGATCAAAGATGGATGTTGTGTATGGATGACGTCGACGACGTCACCACAATAGCCAAGGATTTGGCAGTTGGTGTTTGAACCTTTTGGATCAATTCAATTAATACGTTTGGTGCTATTTGTTTGGCCCAGCAAGTACCTACGTTTTAGCTGGTGCGACCTCTTTGGCCAAACAGAGGGAATCTGACTATAGCTATTGGTTTCAAATTTATAACACTCGAGCGTTAATGCTCTTTAGACTCAAACGGCCAGATTTTATTGCTCAGACTTGTAACATCCGATTTTTGACAGTGAGACACTTTATTGCTCTTAATTTCACATGTGGTGTGAGCTAGCTATAAATAGTGCTAGGTACATAGCATTCGACAGACAATAGGCATATCACTCATTCTCTAAATACAACATCTCATTTCATAGTTTGCTCAAGTTCTTGATCTTCATTCCGTTTGCCAGAGCTCGCCGGACTTGTGGTGTTACATCTGTCGAGACGAAGCCGTTTTACCCTTGGGGAAGGATCGCCAAAACCGAGAGCACTACCGGGGCAAATTTCTTCTTGCGGACAGAGATTCTTCTTGCGGACAGAGATTCTATCTCGACTTGGCTACAAATCTTTGAGTTTGTTTCTTATTTCATGTAATTTTAATTTATTGTTTTGTTGTTCTAATTACTTTATTTCTAGTCTAGTTTTTCCTATTATTATTTCCGTTGTAAAAGTTTGAACGAGCACCCGATGAATAACAAATACAGACATATTCATGTAAGATTTCCGATCACGTTTACGTATATTGATCATTCATCCTAATCTTCATCATTACACGGGTCCATCATATGCTATTATAGGCTAATGACAATTCAAACTTTTGCCCTACGACCTATATCCATTTCTCCTATAAATACTAAGCTGATGAAGCTTCATTCTCGTCCCATGCATGTAATACGAAAGAAACTAATAGTTAGAGTAGTTTTCTGCTAAAAGAAGTGAACGCTTGGTGTTTTGCTCGAAAGTTTGAGAGGTCCAGACTCAAATCAGAATATTCTGATACATTCATGATCTGTCAAGTGGGTTATATATTTCCAAAGTATATTTGAGTTATTAAACTCTGATATTTCAAATAAAAGAAAATGGTTATCCATGGAAATATTTTAGTGCACTATTTGTAGCTTTTATGTGCTTCCGCTTTGCTTTTAGATGTGCAACTATGAATATGTTTCTCTTGTGTTGTTTATTATTGTAACAACTCACCCCACTTATTCTCTACTTTTGGAAGGGTGGAGTGAAATCATATCACGATTCTACGCCAGATCTAGAGTGAAGATGACTAGAACGGGTGAACCATGACGTCTACTTAAAACATTCCTCTTTTATTAACAAGGTTCCTTTTTTTTTAAAGAAGGAATAAGAGGGACACTTAGCATGCTCGGGTCTAAATTCTCCCACGACTTTGAAACATTTAAGAAAATAGAAATCATGTTTATCAAGGAGATCTAGCATGCTTGAAACTAATAAAAACATTTATTCTTGAAACCTCAAAAGAACTTGAAGGTTCGATTATCAAAGAAGTCTTAGCATGCTTGGGTTTAAGGCTTTGAATCAACACCAAGGGCCCAAGTTTTGACAATTGGATCATGCTATTAAAACTTTCAAGAGGCCCGTTGGAAGCCCAAAACTACTTTTTAGATTGAAGAAAGAGATTCAAGTTACAATAGTTGTTCAAGCATCAAAGGGGGTTCGGGGTCAAAGCGGTTCGGAAAGCAT
Organism: Schizonepeta tenuifolia; assembly: GCA_029490685.1. Lineage (NCBI taxonomy): Eukaryota > Viridiplantae > Streptophyta > Magnoliopsida > Lamiales > Lamiaceae > Schizonepeta > Schizonepeta tenuifolia. The sequence continues at coordinate 37,164,097 of CM055959.1, read as the reverse complement.
GCATCAAGGATTAAGTTATAGACCCGAATAAAATAAGATTACAACCATATCGAATGAATGAATCTTGCAACGGAAAAAAATAAAGTTATTGAGATATGAGTATGAAGACTCAAATCTCAAACTTGGTAAAACTGAAACAAACGGGGAATCCTCCGAGCTCACCCTCATCCCGCCCAAAATTACCTGCACGTTTTTAAGAAACCAATGCAGGGCGTGAGTACAAAAATATACTCAGTGAACACATACCAAAAACTTATTTTTCTTCTTTAAGAACTTGATAAGATTTAACTTGTCACTTGAGCTTGAGCACCAAGGGGTTTTATTAAGGAAATTACCTTGGCAAAAGCTAAAACATTTTCTTACATAAACGACTGCAGTCAAAACATAAGCGAGTGGATCCAAAAATGTCTACAACTTTACTTTAACAGTGAAGAGAAGGAGGCCTCCTTCTAATCACCGGAATCAGTCGTTCCGGTCTGGTTTTTAAAATATTGCTTTCAGGACATCATGATAATTAGGAATCCAAACAACAACTAATCATGCTCGTCTAAATTATCATTCACCATTGCATCATAATATCATGACATACTTGGAGCAATCATACATATATACATAAAGCACATTTTCGGTCCTTATATGGCTTAGAGCTAGGGTTTATCATTTTCATGCAAACCACTTCCAATCATGCTCAGATATATCGTAAAGGAATCTTATATCCTCAATTTATCAATACAAGCTCATAAACAAAAAGCCCTAATATTTTCTACTTAGTAAACTTTCGACTTTCATCATATAACCATGCAAAAATTCTCAAAAATTTCATATAAGCTCCAAATCTACCCAAGAACAAGGTTTCATGCTCAATTCATGCATATAAAATCATCATCATCATAAACTAGAAACTACTACATGTAGTAACTTTTGAAAATTCCATATAATTGAGCAAGGGGATTTCAAATCATGAAATTCGTACATGGATAGATACATCTAGCTCCCTAAACCTCAAATCTTGCTTCAAATTTCATAAAAGACATGAATCAAAAATCCCTAATTTTTGGCCATAAAATCGGCAATAATGAAATATTCTAGGGCTTGAGAAATTCATGCAAACAACTCCATAAAAGAGATTCATTTGGGGCTAGAATCATCGTACCTAAAGAGTAAGAGGATTCAAGAACACCTCCTTGGAGACTTGAGAGGGCCGAAAGTTTCTTTAGAAAAAGAGGGAAGGGATTTCATGAATCTAACACCATAGAATGAAAGAAAACTAATGAAATAGGTTAGATCCCAACCTTTCCTCAAAGATTCTTGGAAGAACTTCTCGGATCAAGAGCTTAAGACTTGATTCTTGGAAGAAAAATATGGATATGTGTGTGGAATGGGGGCAGCCGAAATGAGGGGAGAGAGGGAGAGTTTTGGTCTCCAACAATCTTATATAGTGAACATTTAGGTTTAAAATGGAAGGTTAGATTTCAATCTCCAAAATGGAAGACTAGGATTGAAACTTGCATCCAAAGTAAGAAAGGTGAATTGTGGGAGTGACATGTGTCCATGCCTAGACTAGTTGAGAGAGTGACAAGTATCCTCTTTTAAAGACTGTGGGTCCCATAATTAATGCAGTCTAACTACACAGTGTACTTTTACTAAAAATATGCTAAACACACATTCTTCTTCCGAAACGAACAACTTTGAACTCAAAACTTGTACCAAAGTTTATGAAATTTCATTACGAACAACATACTAAAATTTGGTGAAAAACGGACAACTTTTGATTTTTTTCACTAAAAGACGAAAAACTGTATTTTTGACGAGAAAACTAGAAATTCGACTTTTCATGCAATTCATTGCAATACTTCACATTCTCATGCACATATAAGTCACATATAAACATACACATCACATAAACTTGCTTCCATTCACCGAATTTTGGAAATTCGGAAAAACTGCTATTTTGGGAAACTTTCATTTTAAGGAAACTTTCTATTTCTAGAAACTTTCTACTTTAGGAAACTTTGAGAGACGGGGTGTTACAATTATTTTTATGGAGAGTGCCTTGTGACCAACTTCTCTTGGACGCTTGAATTCCCATTCCCTCATGATAACACCATTTGGTGAAGTGGATGGTCGACTCCTTTTGTTATGCTAGACACAGGTTTACCCGATATTTTATTTTAAGGAGTGTAGTGCGGTTTACTATATTGTATTTGTATGTTAAATTGCTACATGAGTTAAGTCCCTTTCTTTTCCGCCTCTTTATTCCCCTCTGTCGCTCCCGATTTATAAGAGCCGGGATGTGATAAATGATATCAGAGCCAAACCTCTCTCAGTATGGTGTGGTTCGGGGACAAAACAGCGGAAGCTGGTAGGCTTGTAATTCCCGGGGCAGAAGTAAGAAGTGATCGCCGGTGTAGAGGCACGGACAATGAGCGGCTCCTATTAAACTTCAAAACAAAGAGGACATGAATGAACTGAAACACACCCGAACAAGAGTGATTCCGGAATATTTCTAGGATTCAGAAATAAGAAAAATAGTTCTTCGGAAAATATTTTTGAATACCAACAAAATTATATTTTCAAAATCGAGCTCCTTTCATTTTTTTTACTTAAAAGTATATTATTTATTGAATTTAATCTATTTGATATATATTAGTAATAATTCCTAAGTCACTTGCATATAATATACGTTATATATGTATATTGCTATGTTAAACATGTATATTGCTATGTTAGACAGTAGAAAGAAAACAAATAGTATTATTATATTGTTAATGATATAATTGGCATATTATATTAATACGTAATTAGTATATATAATATGCATACATAATCAGCTTTCTTTATAATACAAACATATTCATGTAAGATTTCCGATCAAGTTTACGTATATTGATCATTCATCCTAATCTTCATCATTACACGGGTCCATCATATGCTATTATTGGCTAATGACAATTCAAACCTATGCCCTACGACCTATATCCATTTCTCCTATAAATACTAAGCTGATGTCTCGTCCCATGCATGTAATACGAAAGAAACAAATAGTTAAAGTAGTTGTCTGCAAAAAGAAGTGAACGCTTCGTGTTTTGCTCGAAAGTTTGAGAGGTCGAGACTCAAATCAGAATATTCTGATACATTGCTGATCTGTCAAGTGAGTTATATATTTACAAAATATATTTGAGTTATTAAACTATGATATTTCAAATAAAAGAAAATGGTTATTCATGGAAATATTTTAGTGCACTCTATATGTTTAAAGTTTCTATGATACTGATCAGAATCCTTTGTTGGTCTAATACACTAGCAAATGGTTGTGTACACGTGGTTAGAAGTTCGGTGGGTTGATCACCATCGTTTTCTAACGAAGATATATGTTTGGATCGGATGGGTTAAGACTGAGATATTGTTGTGGTTAAAATGGGAAATGTAACCGTAATACGAAATGATAGGAATAACATTAGAACGGCACTACTAGTGCGCAAATAAAAAAGGTTTGATGTATCTTAGAAGTGACATTATGTTTCGAAACCTTCTAAGTTTACGAGTAAAATTTGGATATACCAACTGTTTTGTCTTTATTAAAAATGGTTTATAAAATCTTACCCACTGAGTACACTAGTGCTCATGCCCAAAATGTTTTCAAAATGTTTTCAGGTTGGGAGGCAGTTATGGGGCGCGAGGTTGAGGAAGGGGTTGTTGTTGTAGCTATTATGTGCTTCCGCTATGCTTTTAGATGTGCAACTCTGAATATGTCTCTCTTGTGTTGTTTATTATTTTTATGGAAAGTGCCTTGTGATCAGCTTTTCTTGGACGCTCGAATTCCCACTCCCTCATGATAACACCATTTGGTGAAGTGGATGGTCGACTCCTTTTATTATGCTAGACACAGGTTTACCACATATTTTATTTTAAGGAGTGTAGTGCGGTTTTGTCGCCTCACTTTACTGTATTTGTATGTTAAATTACTACGTGAGTTAAGTAAGCCCCTTTCTTTTCCGCCTCTTTATTCCCCTCTATCACTCCCAGTTTATGGGAGCCGGGATGTGACAAATGGTATCATAGTCAAACCTCTCTCAGTATGGTGTGGTTCGGGGACAAACCATCGGAAGCTGGTGGGCCTGTAATGCCCGTGGCAGAAGTAAGGAGTCATCGCCGGTGTAGAGGCACAGACAATAAGCAGCTCCTATTGACACACACCCGTCGTATGGTACGATCAAAATACTTTTATATGCCCCAGACGGACAATACACGCTCCCATGCCCACAACCGGATTGGTTAGTCTTAGCGGTAAGCTAGGGTCGATCCCACGGTGAGTGAGAAACTACTTTACTCTTCAGGTGCACAAGTTTGAATGTCACAATCTAATCCTGTTATCCGCACAAACTTGGAAATAATCAAATATAAAAGGGGTAAGATTTGGGATTAGGACATGATTATTGTTGATACGTATATTCGGTCATAAGCATACTGAAGATCCGTCCATATTTTGCATAAACTCAAGGCGTGGCCCAAAGACATTGAGGCGTTTCAAGAGTTTATACTCCACACTTGGGATGGTTGAATCCCTTGTAGTCACTTGGTCCGAAGGTCACGTTTCACCCCGGTCACAAGGCCGTGCTTCACTCCTCTTTAGATAGTAGGCATACCCGATCCCTCCAAGTATGACCCTCACCATCCTTCTCTTCCAAGCTTCCCGGCTCCGCACCTACAGAGTAGACATAACTCGTGGGATATCCATTTTCGGTAACACGTCCAACCGGTCATCGATATATCTACGATGCGTCCCTTGGTCAATAACCATGGTGTTGGGAAATTTAATAAAGTTTTGATTGATTCCAAAACCAACTGACCCCAACCGAGTAGATGTTGCTATATCCTAATGTCAGTATTTAGGCTCGCTGTTTGAGCAATGTTCAGATTTTATCTTTACAGGACTCCAGCTGAAGACGGCAACATGGCTATACTTGGATAGAACTACAGATGGAAATTCGGATGTGGAACATCAGATGTAAGAAAGACAACTGAGCGTTCAAGCCAACTGTTTGGATGTGGAACATCAGATGTAAGAAAGACAACTGAGCGTTCAAGCCAACCGTTCGAATAAAGAACATCGGATGAGAGAAAACATCTGAGTAATCAACTGTTCGTCAAATGTGACAATCCACTTGATCAGATGGAACATCAGTTGCAAGACTCAATCTGATAAATCGACAACATGAAGTTCAAGACAACTGAGGGTTTAACTGTTCCTCTTCAGACAGAATGTCAGATGAGGTAGCAATCAGATGGAACATCAGCTGAAGACCACTCGGATGAAGATCAAACGTCTCAACCGACTAACCAATGTTGAAAGACAAAGGTTGAAATTTGAATTTCAAATAGGAAGTCACGTGAAGGTTTGACGTTCTATCATTACCTCATTTGGCCCAACACAAGGTTGTCTCAGAAGGAAAGCAGAAGTTCACAGTTGCCAAATCGGGAAAATCTGCAGAGATGAGAGACAAGCCATCGCTTTCACAGAACAGAGATCAACGGCTCTTCCAACAGCTAGTTGATCCTCACCGCCTATAAATAGAGTCATTCATTCATTCATCAAGATAGAAGAGATAGAAGAGACAGAAGAGCGAAAGAACGACGATATACTGCGCACAAGCTAAACTGTAATTATTCTCTTTCTAAGAACATCACCAGCTGAGAGTTCATATAGAGTTAGAATCTATCTTGGTGTTTTCGATCTTAGTTTGAGTCTTCCTTTGTTCAAGCTTAGATCCTAGCTCACTTCTTTGTTAGAGCTAGTAGTTGGAAAACCACCCTTATACACATCCCCTAAAAAGGTTGTTAGGATCCTGCTCTTCCCGAAATTGAGTAGAAAGATTGATAAGTACCCGCAAACTTATCTGTACGGTTGCAAAGCCCGCGTAAGCTTTGTGGTAGTTGTCCTAAAGAATTTGGACTGAGTTGTGTGGACTCACAACTCCCCGTGGACGTAGGAGTTCTCTCCGAACCACGTAATTCCTTTGTGTTGTGTTTTATGTTCAATTATTTTCTTCATATCTAATTGTCCGACTAACTAGCACTCAAAACTGCATCTTTACATTTCAACTGATTTGGTTGTTGACCGACCTTGCATCTGAGCGTGAGTTGTTTTATACGAGTTGGTTTTGTATCCACCACATTCCGCATAGCACCACTCTTCAAGCTGAGTTTTCTTACTCAGTTGTGATTCCAGCTGAGTCTTCTTACTCAGTTGTGGTATTTTTTCGGGGGTTGTTTTTAAAATTCCTATCTGGTGTATTCCCCCCCCATACACCAGAACTCGTATCGGGACCATCAAGTGGTATCAGAGCAGTGGTTCACAAGACCGCTGTCTCTGTTTCACGAGTTATGAATTGAGGTGTTTTTCTTTAGTGGTCAACTGAATAGATCTTTTTCACGCTAGTGCATTTTTGCTTGCATTTGTCGTCTGTTTGTTGTGTGCAGATGGATGTTAAAGACAAGATTGTTGTCATGTTCTCGATTGTGAACTATACATCCTGAAAAACTCGGATGAAGAAGATTCTACTGTCCAAGCATCATCGAATGTAACAAGTGATTACATCCGGACCGATCACCATCATGGAAAAAGTCATTTGCACTCCTACAAATCCCAATGATGGGGATGCAACTGAGGTGATAGTCGAGATGAAGCCAGAAGATTTTACTCCTAAGGAAGCAAAAGTGAGCCAGCTGGATATCTGGGCTTAGAGCACTATCATGTCCACAGTTGGACAATATCTTCCATGGATAGAAGAGTGCAACACAGCTAAGGAAATGTGGGACATTTTGCCATCTCTTAGTGAAGGGAGTGACGAAACCAAGGAGAACAAGTTCTCCCATGCTTGTCAAGATTTTGACAATTTCTGTCTAAAAGTTGATGAAACCATTGATCAGTTGGAGCTTCGGTTCATGGATATCATCCGAAGGATTCAGTCTATCCGACGAGGAAAATATACTTTGAGAGAAATCAATCTCAAAGTATTGCAAGCCCTACCAGCTGAGTGGGACACCTTCACCAACATTCATGAAAGCCGAGCTGATCTTGGAGAGATGGGAACGGACAGACTGTTCTCAATTCTGAAAGGAAACGAGTACAAGGTGAACCAATGAAGATCAACTCAGTCCTCGGTGCAGACGAGTCGACATGAGGATGTTGGTTCCGGAACAAAGACAGTAGCACTTCGAGCCGACTATTCCAAGCCGCGAACATCAAGGGCAATAAGATCTGCGGACACAACTTCGAAGGAGCCGAGCAGAGAAGAGCTGCAACAGAGTATTGCCGCCATGTCAAAGAAGTTGGCTGACATGGATGCTCGGTTCGGAAAATACAAGCGGTTCTATAAATCCAACCGAACTCGAGATAACTCAAAGTCTGTGAACAACGGTTGCTTTGAATGCGGCAAAGAGGGACACTTCAAAGTTAATTGTCCAGATCTTTCGAAGAAAGATAGAGATGCGTTAAGGGCCAAGCAAAATGCAAAGAACAAGGCCATGGTTGCAGAAGAAGTAGCTGATGACATGGACATCTTCACCGACACCGAAGATGAGGACGAGCTGACTTCCACCAACAACGCTATCGGACAGGATCAATGTCTCATGGCATTTGGAACCGACCAGGATGATGCTGAGGTACATTCTAATCCAGTTAATTTAAATTCTTCCAATGCTACTAACATGCAGGAAACAGTAGATGAAGAGTTGGAACCCTCTTGGGGTGACTTTCTAGAACTCAGTGAGGAATTGCATCAGCAATCGGTTGAGTTTAAGAATCTTCAGGAACAGTTCGCCAGACTTGAAGAATCCTTAACCGAAAAGGATGATCTGATCAAAAATCAAATCGAAGAGATTGATGATCTCAAAAGTCAACTGAATATGGCCAACCAAACTAAGGCTCCAACCGATGAGGATTTGAAGGAGCAGATCAAGGAGCAGCATGAGCAGTTGAACAAGCAAGAGGCACAGATCGACCAGCTGATGAAGATGTCAGACGCACAGACCGAGCATATAGCTGTTCTTCTCAAGGATCTACAAACTGAGAAGAACAACCTGATAAAGCTATATCAATCATCCAAAATCATCGAAAATCTCGTTAGTTACCGACGACAAATGGATGACGTGTCTGGACTTGGCTGCGACATGGTCAAGGACACTGGAATTCCACCCGCAACCTTTATCAAGGCTGTGGATGTCACGGATGCCAAATCAAATACTGTTGAGTCTGCAACTCCCCAACTTAATCCAACCTTCACGTCACAGCAAGTACCTACAGCACAACCTGCTAAGGAAACTGCAGCTGAGAAAGGAAAAGGAGCTGTGGTTGGAGAACTGAAGAATCCATCGGTTGGGATAATAATCAAGGGGGAATGTTCCAGGACTCAGAAGAGGAACCAGAGACATCGGAGATACAATCAGAACCGACCTCAGAACCGACCTCAGAAGGGATGGAATCAACAGAACCGACAGGGATTCAACCATCAGAATCAACATCAGTTCCATCATCAGAACAACCAGAGGTTCCATCAGAGTCAACCAATGTGGAACAGTTCCAACAACTGCGGATATTCATGCCAGAACATGAATCAACAGCCGGGCATGAACAGTTGTCATCGACAGCCAGGAAAATGGAATCAAACTCAGCCACAAAGATTCCAAACTGGCGTCCGACCTCATCAGAAAAACCAAAAGGGTTAGAAACGTCAACAAAACAGAGGGAACGCCTCTCTTCCTAAAGCCCATAATGAGAGAAATCGATCTCCTCCTAAGAAACAGAACGCCAATAATAACAACAAGCTTAAGGGTGACCGAGGTGTTGTTATAGTTGATGGAGAAGGAAAGATAATTTGGAATGACAAATCTATCCGAATCTACAGGGAAAAACGACCCACAATTCAAGGGAGAACTGGTTCTAACCCTCCAGGACCCAACTAAAATTGGGGACCTAAGCGTGTTTCTCTGTGCAGGAGCAGGAGGAACAACTAAGGAAGAATAAAGCATCACATACCATGTGGGTGATGGACAGTGGATGCTCGAAACACATGACAAATCTGAGGGATTTGCTTGGGAGTTTCGTGGAGAAGGAAGGACCATCTGTTACCTTTGGTGACAACACCAAAAGATCACGTGTCTATTTCTAATGTTTCATATGTTGATGGATTGAAGCATAACTTGCTCTCCATCAGCCAATTCTGTGATAATGGTTTCTCTGTCAAGTTTGATGCGCAGGGTTGCAGGGTTAAAATGTCAGAACAAAGCAAGTCATATTGTTGGGAAATCGATCCCCAACCGGAAATGTCTACTATGCAGATTGGAATAGTAGTCCTCATGAGACATGTCTTTTATCAAAGAGCAGTTCAGATGTGAGCTGGCTATGGCACAAAAGGCTCAACCATCTGAATTTCAAGACAGTGAACCGCCTTGCGAGACAGGAACATGCAAAGGGTATTCCGAACCATGTGTTTTCACCAACACATATCTGCAGTGCGTGTCAGCTGGGAAAGCTCGCTAGATCCTCCTTTCGGTTGAAAACGATTCTATTAACCGACCGAGTATTGCAGCTGATCCATATGGATCTATTCGGGCTTGTTACTCCCAAGAGTATGAATGGTAACGAATATACACTTGTTGTTACTGATGATTTCTCTAGGTACACGTGGACCATTTTCATGCGTCACAAGAGTGAAACCCGAGATGAGCTACCCAAGCTGATGGATTGGATATCTAACCAACAAGTGATGAAAATCATTTCTATCCAATCAGACCGTGGAACCGAGTTCCTCAATGAAACCATCATCGAATACTGCGAGAAGCACTGAATCACTCATCAGAATGGAGTAGTCGAGCGAAGAAACCGAACGCTGAAGGATGCTGCTACATCCATGTTGACAAGCTCAGCTCTGCCAAAGAGATTTTGGGCCGAGGCAATAAACACAGCATGCTACACCCAGAACTGGTCTCTTCTAACCAAGCGGTTGGGAAAAACTCCATATGAACTATGGAGACGCAGGAAGCCTGATATTTCATATTTTCGCGTTTTTGGTTCTAAGTGTTATATTCACAACAATGGGAAGACTCAGTTAAAAACTTTTGACGCCAAGGCTTCGAAGGGCATATTTCTCGGATATGCCGCTCGGATCAAGGCTTATAGAGTTTTTAACAACAGTTCTCGTGTTGTGGAGATAACACCTCATGTTAGTTTTGATGAATCTACTTTTGAGTGTAGGGAACAGGCTAAAGGACAACAAGTAGATCCACATGTTCCACCAGCTCTCACCAGATCGCAGGTTCTAAGGCAGAAGAATCTGGCTGAACCATTGGTATGGGCAACCGAGGATGATGATCCTTGTTCCTCTGAAGATGAATATGAGGACCTCAGCTCATCTCAAGGGGGAACTTCAGCTGATGTTACTCCAACTGCATCAGCATCAGAAGCCCAACCTAGCCCGGTTCGAGATATTATCCATGTTGAGGATCCAGACTCAACAGCAGATAAATCACCAGTTCTGAAGATCCCAGCATCTCCCACGGCTCAGGTTATTCCATCCTTTGAAATCACGGAACCGCCACTGTTGGAAGAAGAAGGAAGACGCAACAAGAGATGGTATGAAGATCATTCCAAGGACAACATCATCGGAGATCCAGCCAAAGGTGTGCGTACTAGGAGCAGAGTTGCAAATCCAGATTCAGCCGAGAAAGATTCCAGCACTTACGCCCAATATGCTGAGGAATTGGCAGTTCTTGAGGAGTTCGAGCAAGCTGGAGATGTTGCCATGATTTCATGTTTCGTAGCTGATGTGCCAGAGCCGAAGCATGTTATGGAAGCTCTCAACTGTGTTCATTGGACAACAGCCATGCAAGAAGAGCTGAATGAATTTCTACGCAACTGTGTATGGGAGTTGGTAGAAAGACCAAATGGTGTTAAAGTTATTGGATTAAAGTGGATTTTCAAGAACAAGAGAGACGCCATTGGATTCATCGTGAGAAACAAGGCAAGGTTGGTAGCTCAGGGATATTGCCAACAAGAAGGAATTGATTTCGAGGATTCCTTCACGCCTATTGCAAGGTTGGAAGCCATCCGAATATTACTAGCCTATGCCGCATTTCACAAATTCAAGGTTTATCAGATGGATGTGAAGTGTGCTTTCCTCAACGGTGATATTAAGGAAGATGTTTATGTTGAACAGCCTCCTGGTTTTGAGACTGGTGATGGAAGAGTGTATAAGTTGAAGAAAGCAATCTATGGATTGAAGCAAGCACCTAGGGCTTGGTATGACACTCTCTGTGGGTTTCTTCTGAACTCGGGGTTCAAACGAGGGTCAGTTGAGAAAACAGTGTTCACCATAAAAGTTGGAGAAGACATACTTGTTGTGCAAATCTATGTCGATGACCTCATATTCGGTTCCAAGTCGGAGGAGCTGTGCGAGAAATTCTCAAATCTCATGAAGGAGAAATTCGAGATGTCGATGATGGGTGAGATGAATTATTTTCTTGGGCTACAAGTGAAGCAGTCACCAAAAGGGATTTTTATTAATCAGTCCAAATATACAAAGGAGCTCATCGCAAAGTTAGGTTTGCAGACAAGTAAAACCACAAGGATCCTGATGAATACTAACTGGAAGATTGAGCCCGGATCTGAGGGAAAACCCGTGGATGCCAGTAAGTATAGAGGGATTATTGGTTCTTTGCTATATCTAACCGGGAGTCGGCCAGATATATCTTACGCGGTTGGAGTGTGTGCTCGGTTCCAAGTTCAACCGAGGGAAGCACACATGTTGGCAGCAAAGAACATCATTAAGTATCTGAAGGGTACTGTTAATGTTGGGTTGTGGTACTCAACTGACGACAATATCCAACTGACCGGATACTCAGATGCTGATCTATAGCCGGAGATCGGTTGGACAGGAAGTCCACATCTGGACACTGTCAGTTCATGGGAAGCAAGCTAGTTTCATGGTTTTCCAAGAAACAAACATATGTTGCCACTTCTACAACCGAGTCAGAGTATATGGCTGCCGGTAGTTGTTGTATGCAAGTGTTGTGGCTCAAGCAACAGCTGAGAGATTATGAAGTAGCAACTGGACGGGTTCCCATCCATTGTGATAGCTCAAGTGCCATTGCTATCTCTTTGAATCCTGTTCACCATTCTCGGACGAAGCACATTGACATCCGACATCATTTTATCCAAGATCATATTGAGAAGAAGGATGTATCTGTGGAGAAGATTCCAACTGAGATTCAGAGAGCAGATATCTTCACCAAACCTCTAGCCGAAGCACGATTCAAGATGTTATGCGATCTCCTTGGATTGTTGGATCCATCAGATGAGGAATCAGCCGAGGTGAAGAGATAGATATCCATCTGAGGGGGAAGCTCAGATGAAGGGGGAATCTCAGATGCAGACCGCCATCCGAAGACATCAGACGTCAGTTGAACAGACAAACTCCAGTCAGTTGATGGCATGCCGCAACATTGGAACACAACTGATTCCGACATCAGCTGGCAGGTATCATTTATGGCTATAGGTGTTTTAAATGAGAATGTTTGAAATAAATTTAAACATTCCTGAGCATGTCAGTTAGATTAAAATAGCCATCATAGCGCATTTAATGTAAAGTACGGCTGAACATCAATAGCCTTACTTTATAGTGCGACTGGGCTGACACAAAAACAGTTCACCTTCTCACGCGCACATGTTGGAACTCGGAATGTGACGTCAGTCAAAGTTAGTCAACAGTCACGAGATCTCAGCCGTTGATGGATTCGCGCCATTCAATCTTGGCCATCTAATTCAAACGACACTAACCTATAAAAGGCGGAAAATCAGGAAGTGATTTCTTACCTTCTATACTTATGTTTATCTGAGTAACTGTTCATCTTCGTCTCTGATTTTGTTTCACCATTTTCGTCTAAATTCTTCTTCTCTTCTCTCTATATATAAACCTCTCTGGAATACAAAATGGCACCGAAAGCTTTATCTCAAGGAAAGAAGATGGCATCATCAGGACAAACTCTTGTCCCTTCGTCGTACGAGGAATCTTATGACATGATGATATCCAGAATCCACTTCGAGCAGATTCTGTCAACAGAAGCACTGGACTTACCGGTGTTATCCCCTCTCGCCTATCTTCTCAGGGATAATCGCCTTCTTGAGTGGGCAATGCTCTTTCCCACCCACTTACTCAGGCGACAGGTCGGAGAATTCTACATGAACCTGCAACACGAATAGGGAGTAGGCCTTGTTTCAGAAATATCATGTCGACAGCGCGACGTCCCTGCCAGAACTATCCGCCGTGTCACCTTCCACCTACCGATTTCCGAGATGCTACGCTCCATCATTCCACCGAATCTGACTGCCACGGACACCGTCGAGAACATCACAGATGCAGATGCAGATCTATTTCTTAAGAATGCTCTTATCACTGCAGAAAGATTGAGGAGCAACATGCAGCGAACAAAGTTGAAACCCGAGCATCGACTTTTGTTCGATGTTATATCCAAGGTTATCTTTGGATACAGCGGAGCTTTTGGAGATATCAGCGGACTCGAGCTCAAGCAGCTGATAGCTTTGGAGCACAAGCACAACATCAACTGGTTCAAGTACTTCGAACACCAGTTGACAATGGAGAAGCAGAAGATTTCAGAAGCTATAAATGATTCAGGGGAAAAGTTGTTGAGTGTTAAGGGAACTCTCAATTTTGGAGTCAAAATCTCTACCCTGATACTTCTCGCCACGAAGGATCAGAACATGGTGTGGGAAGACTGTGAGGAGACACCAGTTAAAAGATAGATGCTGTTCCTAACAGCCAAGAAAGCTCTTGATGTGATTCGGAGTGTCTACACTCCAAAAGACAAAAGGAAAGCTGTGATATCAGCTGTGGAGAAAGATACAGCTGAGGAGCAGATGGAGTCTCAGCTGCCTCCAACTGTCGGCCACTCTTCAAAATCGACAGCTGCACGCCGACTCAGAGATGAGTCAGATAAGGATAAAGAGGAAGAGCCGCGTAAGAAGAAGTTGAAGGTTCGTATCAAACCGTCAGTTGCAAAACCAGCTGAGGAGGTACCATCTGAGTCGAGTCACTCAGTTGACGAGGCTGCTTTCGAAATTGTTCCTCGCGAAAGTGGAACAAGGAAGGAGAAGTCTCCCCATCAAGATGTGATAGAAGGGCTGGAAACCGATCCGGAAGATGAGCCGAACATGTCCTCGGATGCAACGTCTTCATCCTAGGAATCCGAAGATGTTATATCCTCCCCCACGGCAGGAGCTAATGCCGAACAGCACAGAGAGGTTATCCCAACTGATCATCAGTCAGAAATTCCGAGCTCCCCACTCGATGCCAACATTGCGACCTCTTCTTTGGCCAATGTTGAGGAAACTCTTGAACCAATTCCCTATGAAATTCTCTCTCCTTCCCCCATCGACGAAGAAGCTGATCATCGAGCTGTCGCACTGGAACATGAAGGAAAGTTGGTATATTACTTTCAGAAGTTGATCGGTATGTTCCCCGAGGCGCGCGACATGCCCACCTTTGCCACGCTCGGAACTGAGCTGTTGTATCAATTCATCATCATTTTCAGCCATTGGTATGTCAAGAAAGATACCATCCGGATACACAGCTGGAACCAGCTCAAGGCAGATGAGTCCCGTCTGAGGGAATACTTCAATTATACCAACCTTGAGGTTGCGTACAACAACAAGATCGCACTGCTGACTCACCGTCTGGATATCAGCAAGGCAGAAGGAAGAGACACAAGGGAGTTGACGGCAGATCGAGAATGTATCACCTTCCTTGACAATATGCTGGCCAAGTCTGCAGAATTCATGGATGATATTGACGCAGCCGCAGCAGCAGCAAAGCAGGAGGAAGAAGAACTTCAACAGTACCTGGCCAACCGCCAAGTCATGGTTACTGTTGAACAGCCAGCACCAGCTGAACAACCAGCACCATCTGATCAGCCAGCACCCTCCTCTGATGAAATATGCGAGCTGATCGCTGAGAGAGTTAATCAGCTGAGGAAGGAGATGATAGCCAACATCCAGCTCAACCGCGAAGAACAGCAGAAGATAATAGAAGCTCAGGATGAGAAGCACATGAAGCTGCTGGAAGAACACGATGCGTTAAAGATGAAGTTGGATGACTTCTCAACATCCACCAACAAAGACGTCAATGACCTGAAGACAACAGTTCTTGGAATCAGATCAGACCTGAACGTGTTCAAGTCCATCTCAGAATCCGATCTTGCAAAATCTCAACAGACGCAAGACAAAGAATGAGATTCTCAGTTCGAACAAAAATGGGCTGAGTTCGTCGCTTTTCAAACAGAAGTCACTAAAACCTTCGCTGCCATGAAGAAAGCTGATCAAGAGCGTCGCGATAAGGAACTAGCGAAGAAGGTTGATGTGGAATGTGCTGTAGATGAACTCTTCAACCGGATCGAGCAGGCTGAACAAAACCTCACTTCTCTGGATGGCTCAGTCGCAAGCCTTATTGCTGATGCCAAAAAGGGGGAAAATCAGATGCAGGAAGATGAGACACAAGCTGAAGAAGATATGCCAGCCGGAAAGGAATCTCAGCTGAAGAAGAGCGAGCTGAAGAAGAAGACCGCTTCAAAGAAGTCCGCTCCGAAGAAGAAGCCAACCGACAAGAAACAAGAACAACTGAAATCTATTGTTGTCAGAGGAGAAGAAATGGCTAAGGACATAGAGCAGGCGAAGAAGTATGGAGTTTCCTACAACTCCATAGCCAAGATTGCAGCCGAGATCGATGCTGAACTCGACGGTATTACAACCGAAGAGTGTATTGCTGCTGCTAAAGCTATGGATGTCCCAGAGAAGGATTACATGAATCCGGAATGGGTAAAGAAATTCGCGGCCAACCAAGCAACAAAAGTTAACAAGTTTGAGGAAGAGCTTGCCAAGGTTACCAATAACTTGGATAGAAATGTTGCCTCCCGATGCTGACGACGCATTGAGAAACATCAAGTGAAGGCTGAAGCAAGAATGAAGCAGCAAAGACTGTCGGGAAAGATCAAGCTCCAGGGACGCTTTAAGCATGTTGATAAATGGATGCCGGAAGAATGGAATGATGATTGGGAATCATTCAAACAAGAATTTGTGAATGATTTCTACTACAGGAAGGTGTTCGAAACTGAGGATTCAAGAAGAGCATTCAAAGAAGCCCTAACCGAGCTTCACTCTGGGGATCCGGGCATGTTCAGCCAGTTCAGACGAGCTATGATTGATGCAAAGCTGGACATGAATACCGTCCCTGTCCCTCAGAAGGTTACATATCTCCCTCCATTCATTCCAGATACAAGAAATCCTAACAGGCAGAAGATCGCAGCTGAAGCAAGAAAAGTCTGTCAAGAACATGGAGTGGATATCTCGAAGGAATCAGATGCCCAGAGAGAAATTTTTGTCAGGATTTTCGGCAAGTATGGGCTGAAGTATTAGCCAAGATAGAGTTATTAAGCCACTGATGTAATTGTTTTCTGTGCATATCTGTGTAAACACATTAGTTGTAATGAAAACTTTCATCATAGATTCGATTCATCTTGACGTACAATTTTCCAGTTGTCCAAGCTCTGAATCGCAAAGTTATTTCAATACCATGTTATAACTGTGCTAACCCTTTGATGTTTAACCTTATAGACTGTCTATAATTTCAGCTGAGATTATAGATAGGTCAGTAGGGTTTAGATCAGTAGGGTTTTGGCATCATCAAAAAGGGGGAAATTGTTGGGAAATTTAGTAAAGTTTTGATTGATTCCAAAACCAACTGACCCCAACCGAGTAGATGTTGCTATATCCTAATGTCAGTATTTAGGCTCGCTGTTTGAGCAATGTTCAGATTTTATCTTTACAGGACTCCAGCTGAAGACGGCAACATGGCTATACTTGGATAGAACTACAGATGGAAATTCGGAGGTGGAACATAAGATGTAAGAAAGATAACTGAGCGTTCAAGCCAACTGTTCGGATGTGGAACATCAGATGTAAGAAAGACAACTGAGCGTTCAAGCCAACCTTTCGAATATAGAACATCGGATGAAAGAAAACATCTGAGTAATCAACTGTTCGTCAGATGTGACAATCCACCTGATCAGATGGAACATCAGTTGCAGGACTCAATCTGATAAATCGACAACATGAAGTTCAAGGCAGCTGAGGGTTCAACTATTCCTCTTCAGACAGAATGTCAGATGAAGGTAGCGATCAGATGGAACATCAGCTGAAGACCACACGGATGAAGATCAAACGTCTCAACCGACTAACCAATATTGAAAGACAAAGGTTGAAATTTGAATTTCAAATAGGAAGTCACGTGAAGATTTGACGTTCTGTCATTACCTCATTTGGCCCAACACAAGGTTGTCTTAGAAGGAAAGCAGAAGTTCACAGTTGCCAAATCGGGAAAATCTGCAGAGATAAGAGACAAGCCATCGCTTTCACAGAACAGAGATCAACGGCTCTTCCAACGGCTAGTTGATCCTCACCGCCTATAAATAGAGGCATTCATTCATTCATCAAGATAGAAGAGATAGAAGAGACAGAAAAGCGAATGAACGACGATATACTGCGCACAAGCTAAACTGCAATTATTTTCTTTCTAAGAACATCACCAGCTGAGAGTTCATAGAAAGTTAGAATCTGTCTTGGTGTTTTCGATCTTAGTTTGAGTCTTCCTTTGTTCAAGCTTAGATCCTAGCTCACTTCTTTGTTAGAGCTGGTAGTTGGAAAACCCACCCTTATACACATCCCCTAAAAAGGTTGTTAGGATCCTGCTCTTCCCGAAATTGAGTAGAAAGGTTGATAAGTACCTGCAAACTTATCTGTACGGTTGCAAAGCCCGCATAAGCTTTGTGGTAGCTGTCCTAAAGAATTTGGACTGAGTTGTGTGGACTCACAACTCCCCGTGGACGTAGGAGTTCTCTCCGAACCACATAATTCCTTTGTGTTGTGTTTTATGTTCAGTTATTTTCTGCATATCTAATTGTCCGACTAACCAGTACTCAAAACTGCATCTTTACATTTCAACTGATTTGGTTGACCGACCTTGCATCTGAGCGTGAGTTATTTTATACGAGTTGTTTTTGTATCCACCACATTCCGCACAGCACCACTCTTCCAGCTGAGTTTTCTTACTCAGTTGTGATTCCAGCTGAGTCTTCTTACTCAGTTGTGGTATTTTTTCGGGGGTTGTTTTTAAAGTTCCTATCTGGTGTATTCCCCCTCCCCCATACACCAGAACTCGTATCGGGACCATCACATGGCTTGATGCCCCGTCACAGTTGATGGATAGCCATGAGAGAAGCCCAAGACCGAGAAAGAACGCAATATCCCTTGTCCGTTCCTCGCCATCCAGATCTACAACTCCTTTGAAGGCGCTTCTCAGCTACTCGGTCATAGGCATACTGAACAATGATGTCTGTCATGCCCTGGACTTTACTTGGCATGGTACAGCTCTTTCCGAGCGGAGATCAACCGCTAGGTTTGGACTGCCCATGTATTCTGCTCAGATCTCTCCAGAACCACTGGACTCAACTGAATGCGCAAATGCCTCATGAATATCTCACATATCAATAATTAATCATTTCCCCCACCCAAATCTCACCAGGGTAATTATTCACACATAATGAAATACATAAACACGAATTGAAATGAACACATGAATAACATAAAATACAAAGTACTTGAATTAAGAAAATACCTAAGGCAAACAGCCTTGGATTTGTTCACAACGGGAATTGAAATGAAAGCGAGTAAATTGTTTTGTGCAAAAAATGTAAATGAACTGAAAATATATTGTATCTTGAGTTGAATACTATCGAATGCTAGGGGTAACCAACATTATGCCAACCACACTTGCTGGACTTTTATAGTTGAGGCTGTGGCAGTCAATCTTCTCTTCCGGCAGACCACATCGGCATGATTGATTGTTTTCCATATTCAGTCTGATTTTGATGGATGCACGATTGATCGGATTGTTGATTGGCCATCAGCTGGTGATTGATTGGAGTGATTTGATTGGCTTCTAGATCCTTCCGCTGCTGGGGCTTGACATGATCTTTGTAAATCTCCTTCATGCGTCTTTCCATATTTAGCTTCGGCGGTTGACTAATGCTGGCGGTTGTAGTCATACTGGTTGCATGCTTTGGTTGGCCTCACACCAGGGTACTTTTCTTCTCCTGGGGGAATCAGTTTCATGCAGTGGGCTAGAATTGCTCCAGTAATACCCATTCTAACCACCTTTTCTCTGTTTGCCTTGGACTGAGCTTCATTCCTTCGAACGGCTGCTTTCTTCCCTAATCAGACATTACAGACACAAAAAGATAGGAAAAATAGAGCCAAATGGCCCAAAAGTTGAAGACGCATCACCTATAAAACTTCAAAACGGAGAGGACAGGGTTGAACTGAAACACACCCGAACGAGAGTGATTCCGAGAATATGTTGGCAAGGGACGACATATTTGAGGTTATCTTTGGGAAAGGCTCTGAGATCAACAATCTATGTGTTAGGTCTAAAATTAGCATTATAAATTTATATGTATGTGCTACAAACCCTCTCAGCTCGCCGTCACACTGCCCTCGACAAAAGAAAATGTACTTTTTGATTAACAATAATTTTAACAAAGTATGAATTACGTATCAAGTATGTTATGTTGCAAAAAAAATGATTATTACTTTTGCCAAATGTGTAATACCCCAACTTTTTAATAACAAGATTAATTGATTTTCACTGATCAAGTGGTGATTTTGTATTATGACATTAAAATTCGAATATTAAGAATTTATTTGAATCCACTTAGTTAATTAAATTTCATGGACCTTCTTTAACAAGAATGTAATAACTAAGTAGATAAACTTTAGTTGGCCAAATTAAATAAATTAGTTGTGGCCAAATCAACCCAATATCTGAGCAAACCCCAATGACACACTAACAGAATATTTTATTAACTATTCCAGTGTAAATGAATTAGCCACGTCATCGAAATCTCCTCTAAATCTTAACAGTCAAATTTTTGTGGTAAAAAAAAGTACACACGTAGCTCTTCTCCAATCCAATAGTCCATATAAACCCCATTCAGCCATAAAACAAACGCAACTCTCACTGATTCATCTCTCTGCAACAAAGCTATTTTCTAAAATACAAAAAGAAAGAAAAACCGCCAGACTTTACATTCACTTATTTTGCGATACGAGTAAGTTAGTAAAAATTAGTTTTATTTATTTTTCCGGACGAAATTTGGACTGTGAAGTCCCGAGTTTTTATCGGATTTTGGAAAACGAATTGTCCTTTCCGACTAAGTAAAATATTCCGGATCTAATGGTCGTATCCATTTTTGTCAATAATATATCCGTCTAATAAAGTAATTGTTCATTTTCATTTGCAGTATTAGATCCGGAAAAGAATTAAATTTATAAATAATATCTAGATATTAGTGAATAGTTAAACCTCCTTACTTTTGCTATAAATATCAAGTTGTCATCCATTTTTCTTCTTTCTTTTTCTCCTCAAAACAGCCAATCTCCATATCTCTCTCACCATTGAAGAGTTCTTCAAGTTCTTCAAGCTTTCGAGCTTCGTAACTTGTTCGTTTGTCGATCGATTTCAATTCCGATTGCATATTCGTAAAGGTAAGAGCTTCCTCTTTAATTCCAACCGAACAAAATTCATTTCCTTTGATTCTAGTAAATTTCGAAATTCATAAGAGGAGTAGGATTTATGTTCTAAGTTTTATTTCATGTTATTTTGATGTTAGAAGTAAGAATCCATGGTGGAAATCAAGTTAGAATCATGATAAGTATTTATCAGTAATTTTCAAAAATTATTAAGAGGACTTCGAAAATTTGCTGCACTCTTTGAGGAGTTGTGGATGATATTTTGATGTATTTGAGGTGTAGAGAGTATGTAGTTGATCACATGTTTATGATAGATCTTGAGTATAAGATGATTAAGTGAAGAAAATGAGTCTTTAATGTGAAAATTGAAAATTATGAGTAAGAACACCTAGTGTGTGTTCTAGGTGTTCTTGGTGGAAATATGAAGATTTAAATACCATTAAAATTAATTCAAAAAGAAATTAGTTAATTATTTAATGAATAAAATTAAATATAAAATAAATTAATTAATAAATGCGAAATTTAAAAAAATATATATAATGATGTTAGTGTGTTAAGATGATCATTGTTAAATTATAAGAATGATAGAAACTAATTTATTTTGAATCGGTTTAATAGAAATCCAAGAATCGAATAAAGTAAGTAAATACGTAAAAGAAGAAATAAGGAAACGAGGGTTTGTACGTTGATTGATTTGAGATAGTTGATGATTAATAATAATGAGTGTAGTTGATGATGATATCATATGAGATATAAATATAGAAGTTAAAGGATTGAATTGAAATTTGAAATGAAATTGGTTTAGTAATTGGTTAGTTGAAAAGACGAGAAAGTGTTCGTTGTGTTATTAATCGAGGAAGGAGGAAGTACTCGTAATAAATGATAGTGTGTCATGACTGTTTTAAGATGGAAATTTTGTGCACATAATAGTCGTATAGCATTGACTGAACCTAGGGAATTGTGCGTCGAGTTTTATCGAGAATTAGGGTTACCGCGGACTGTTTTGCGACCCTTTACGGAAACTGTCGTAACTTTTAGCTCGCTTAACTAAATCGAGATCCGTAAATTGGAAAATAAACTAGACATCCGTAGCTTTCTTTTGGTACAAATTTCATTCCCTATTTCGCAGAATTCTGTTCTGTAGACGCTCCAGAGTTACTGCCTTGTGCAGAGATGTTCAAGAACCTATTTTCTTAAGTTGAATCCTTTTTAACTTCGTTCCTTGTGAACTTCTAAGTCATTATAAGTTATCGAATCCCTTTATTAACTGAACTAAAGTGTCGAATAATGAGCCGAGTCAGTTTCTAAAACGAGAATTGATCGAGTCTCGTTTCTTTGATAATCAAAAGAATGTAGTTAAGTGCAAAGGCCTAAAAGTCTAAAACGAATTCGATTTCCTTTTTCCTTTATTGTCTCGACCGCTTATTAAAGTGTTATTATTTGCGTTCAAAGGAGGAAGTCGAGTTTAGAAGACAGGATGGAAGACCAGAGACGGAAGCTCGTATTATAGTTCTGTAGTTATTTAAGGTGGGCTTTTCTATATACGAAATAAAATGAGCGATGCTCGAAAATCTTTATTTACAGCTTTGATAATTGTGTTTTCAAAGTGATAATCAGAGCATGAAATATTTGTTTTATGTGAGTTCTCTTGTTGCCTTTCTGAGTTAGCCGACTGCTATCCAGAATTATTAATTAGCCGACTGCTAACTAAATCGATCGGACTCTGTGTTAGCCAAAAGGGTGCTTTCTAGGGTTAGTGTACACGGTAGCCGTTGTGTGTGGTACTCTGTTGAGGGGTAGCCAGCCACGGTGAGGAACGTACGCAGACGAAGAAAAGGCTTCTTCCCCGACGTTGAAAAGGGCAAGATGAATGTAACAACAGAAAAATCTTTGCGCAAAGTGTTTAGAAAAGAGAAAATGTTTAGTAAGCACAGGCCTTTAGAACAAAAACCCCGTTGCGTTACTGTTAAAGATGTCTGATTAATCTATACTCTTATGAGATGTTTTCGGCAATGTGCCCACTAAATGCTTTATGTACTTAGCCCTGCATATATTTTATAAATGTGCAGGTTGAGTGACAGAAGCGGCGGAGGTTGAGTAGAGTTGTTATAGGATCGAAGATCAGTGTTTCAGTTCTACATTTTCCGCTGCAAACTAGTTCTTGTTAATGTATAACTTTTGGTCTAAGTCTCATCCTTTGTACTTAGTTTCTTTTTGAGAACAACTCTGTCGAGCGATCCTTCGAGGTCGACTCTCTTTCTTTTAATAAAGTCTGTTCATAGATATCAGTTATTGTTTAGTTATTGGTTTATTTATCTTATTTGGGGCTGTGACACGTCGGTTGTTTTGAGTAAGTCAGAGGAGCGCCAACGACAACGGCAGCGCTTGTCACAGCCCCAAATCCCGAGGGACGGCAGAAGCCGGGGTGCGACTGGGGTTGGATTAAAGAAGCGGGGAAGAAGGGGGCTAACTGACTAAACATACATAAACGACATCAAACATTCAATGAACAAGACTGGAATATAATAAAGAAAGAGTTAATCACGAGTGATTACTCGACAAAAGTACACAAAGGTATCTAAGTTCACGATTACAGACTTATACTATAGTGTTTTGTCCAATACACATACTCTCAAAAGATTCTAGAGTTTTGCAGCGGAAGAGTCATAACTAAAGCTTCCTAACTTCTCAACCCAACTTCAACCACTGCCGCTCACGTCGCTTCAACCTGCACATTTAGAAAACAATGAAGGGCTAAGTACAAAAGTACTTAGTGGGCACGATGCCGAAATCATAATCATAAGTATAAATAATCTGGCATTTTATAACTGTAGCGCATCGGGGTTTTGTTGAAAAGGTCCGTGCCTACTAAATATTTTCTAACTGATTTGTATAAAGTAGCTTGCGCAAGCATTTTTAGAGTATGTTATGTTCAATCTTGACCAAAGCTAATTCACCGTGGCTGGTTACCCCTCAACAAGATACCACATACACCACAGGTTACAAAGTGCACTAAACTCTGGAAAGCACTTTGCAGCTAACTCAGAGCCAATCGTTAGTTAACCTAGTTAGATTAACTCTAAAAGTCTGGAAAACCCGAAGGTTAACTCAGAAATCAGGTAAACCCGAAGGTTCACTCAGATAGGTACAAGAGAACTAACATAAAATAGTTGAAACAGTTTATGCCAAGATTATCACTTTGAAATCACAATTATCAAAGCGATAAATAATACTTTCGAGTTGTGGAAAAACCCACATTTTATTTGATATAGATAAAAGCCCACCTCGTAATACAGAACTAAGAAGTACTAGCTTCCAATCTTCGGATCTTCCGTCCTTTCTTTACTGCTGGCTTCCTCCTTCATCGTAAAATAATATTACTTAAAATCGGTTCGTAAAAGATATCGATCAAAGAAACTCGAAAAAAAGGTTTTAGTCGATTCATTCTTTAGGCATTTGCACGCTTACTAGATTCATTTTACTTAAACGGGAAACGAGACTTAAACAAATCCCGTTTAGAACTCGAAAAGGTCTCATACTCGACTCTTAGGTCAGTAGAGAGGGTAGTCGATAGCTCGATATGACTTAAAAGATCATAAGAAACTAAGTTGGAAAGAATCAACTTAGGAAAAATTACGTTTTAGTTCCTTATACGACTTATGCATTTTCACGCTAAACTAGTTTTCTTTACTTGAACGGGTACGAGGTACCAACTCGTCTCGTTGAGCACTCAAGGCTCCTTTCTTGACACTGGGGTCAGTAGGAAGATATTCGTTAGTTATTACGGCTTAAACGATCGAAAGAAACTAAGTTGTGAACGAAACAACTTAGAAGAAATGAAACTGAAATTTCACTGCGCAATACAGAAACTCTGGGGACTGCCCAGAACAGGGGATCTGGAAACAGGGGATGAGCCCTATACCGTTGGAAAGAATGGGATGTCTAGTTTACGCTCCAATTTACGGATCGCAAATCCGATAAACGAGCTAGAAGTTATTACAGTTTCCGGCGAGGGTCGCAAAACTGCCGCGATAACCCTAGTTGCTTGATAGGTTCGACGTATAACGTCTTAGGTTCGTTCTAAGCTCTCGAATTCGATTTCTTTAGAAACTGGACCCTCAAGGCAGTCATCACGTATTCCCGTACGTGATGAACTCCTTCTCGAAACTCGTCCAATAGCACGACGTTCTAAACGTCGGCTTTTAACTAACAAGTACTAAACCAACAAGTTATTCACTTCGCGTTCTAGTTGTCGACTATCACTATAGCTCATATTATTTTAGCTCGAAAGCTCAAGACGTCAACTACAAAGTTGTTCTCAAGTCCATCATAGACAATAATATCAAAATAGAATTCTCATTCGACTTCTCGGTTACTAGTTACGTCTAGTTGTTCGTCTCTTATGAATTTTTCAAAGTTGTCGGATTCCGTTCAAATTTTACGTCATTAAACTACATCTAACGAGAATCACTTCTATGCATGCAACCATTTCATACTAACACTATATTTCAACTTACAATGAATTCTTCGTCTCTTACATTACATAAAATATTTTTAGAAAATTCTCAATTAAATTCCTATTAACAACTAACATCAACTACAACATAATTCCATCATCAATTCATCAATTAAAACAAACATATGAAAACCCCCAAATTCTTAGTAATTTTCGGTATTTATATATAAATTAAGAGAGGGATTTTCTTCTCCAATTAACACCATTTATTCATTAATCAACCTATTATATCAACAATTAATGAATTGCAAATCCAATTTCATCTAACATGCATAAATCCCCAAATTCAAACTCAAACCCTAAATCGGTTTTCACAAAACATGGGGCTTTCTATTTCTCTTTGTTCTAATCACCAATTAAACACCTCTTAGGCATGAATCTATCATCAATTGAAGAAATCAGAAAATCCTACAATTAACCCTAAATTTTCGGTAATATAGAGAGATTAGGGTTCTTGATTTTGTTCAATTCTAAACCCTAATTAACCTATCTAACACATCCAATTTCATTAATTCAAGATCAAAACATCTAAATCAATACTCTAATTTTCGATCAAAAAGAAAAAAATGAAAAGAAGAAGATGATGGATGGATAGAAGTATAGAGGGGAGGATTACCTTGCTAATTAGTGAAAGAAGTATTAGGTTTGGATGGATGAATGAAGACTTGTGATTTTCTTCTTGAAGTTCTTGAAGCTTTCTTCAATGGAGATGAAGAAATGAAGATGGGAGAGTGTAAGAGGTATGGCTGCCGATTCTAAGGGAGGAAGGAGGAGATGGGATGATTTAATTTGTTATAACCTAATGTCATAACATATAATAAGGTAACAAGTGTAAAGTGTGAATAGTACTACCTTAGGTGTCATACTTTAAACTATATAAAACACAAATATCTACTAATGAGAGAGAGGTGAGGTCGGCTGCCCCTAAGGATTTTTAGGAGTGATATGTGTTTTCCGGCGCGATACGACGTTACGGAAAACGTACGACGGAAAACATGGCTCGGCACAAAAAATCGTCGCGATCCGATTCGACCGAAAATTCTAACGTATGAAACTTAATCGGAAAATAAATTTATAAAATTTATTTTGACAAAAACTTGGGACGACACAGTCCGAGTTTCTACCGAAAAATCATAAAAACGAACTTTCTCGGGCGAGTTCGTAACGCGATTTCGTGAATGTAAAAATCAGATGGTTTTCCGTTTTGAGTTCACGAACTAAAAACTTTTCGTACGCGCTAACCCTAAATACAGTAGTCGTTTAGCTGACTTCCGTAATTTATTTTCGGAAACGGATTCGACCGTTAATCTTAGAATTCGAAATCGTAAACTTAGGCGTGCAAAGCCATTTATTTAATTAACTTTAAATTTTTGAGATCGTAAGGAATTTCCGGGGCATTACATCCTACCCCCCTTACGAAAAATTTCGTCCCGAAATTTGCTTATCTTCTTTAACTGCTTGAAGTACTTCTTACTCAACTCTTTTCCAAAATTTTCTCATGGCTTCCTCTTGCCTGTGATGATCTTATAACGCTATTACTAATCGTCTCGACTTGCTCCTTAACTTTTGCGCTTTTCGATCCAAGATCGTTTTCAATCTTTCCTAATAACTTAAGTCGGTTTCTAGAACGACGTCTTGCTGATAGAACCTCGTATATAAAAACAAACATATATTACTTTCTCGGAATGAGATATACTTAAAATAAATATTTCATAAAATTGGCGATAAAGCCATAACTATTCGTATTGGAACTATCTTTTCCAAGTTACTTACTAATTATATAGATCTTTGTCAAAGTCTGAACTTGACACGAAACTAATGTTTCTCATTAACGGAGAAATCTTAAGGAGCTTTTATTTTCCTTCTCGATTATTAAGTTCGCATTGTCGTATATACTTAAGACTTTTGTCTTCTTTAAAACTCGTTTTCTTCTGACTCGAATCTATCGAATGATCTCGATCATTTCATTGACCGCGTCTGGTCCTAAATTTTTGCTTTAACCTACCTTATAACAATAAGGCAGCTATGTAAATCTTTTCCTTCTACAAGGTCTCGTAAGTCGTAATACCTATCGTAGCTTAATAATTATTGTTATAACAATTCGGTTGTTGGCTACGTGTTCTTCAATTTGCTTTTTGGCTAATCTTACCGTTCTTAGCATATCAACGAGTACCTGAATCGTTTTCTTGGATTGTCCATCCAACTGGAGGTGAGAAGCGGTACTAAAGTTAAGTTTGGTATCTAACTTTTCTGCCTTATGACCTACAAACATCTCGTTGTCATAAAATCGTAACCATATCCTTCCATTTCCATTTTGGAATACCTTAACGGTTATCACAACTCGTATAGTTGTCAGTGAAAAGCTTTCTCCTACTTATAAACTAAACATCTTTCTATCAACGAAACAACGTCTCGTTTCACTCTATTCCACTGAAAATTCTTTTCGTAATTCTTAAATTCGTTGTCATCGGAATTACCAATTCCACTCTTAAATTTCTATCACAAACTCATTGCTTCAGAGTCGCTGTCTGGTTTATCCATTCTTTTTCTCAGTCGAGGCTTATCCATTGACTCGTCCTATCTCTAGATACTTATAATCTTTCTCACAAATTGGCATAGCTACTCGTGCCGCTATTTGCCCTGCGATCGATGCTGATGCATCATGCATTTTTCTATATCTATCTTCTCGAATCCTCGTATAAGCGTTTCTTTTTTGATGAAAAGATACCTAACTTTGTTGGAGTCTTACGACTCAGCGTATCTATTCTTACCCTTAGCTTTACTTAGATGGTAATTATTTTCACAAACGTAATATCTTAATAGTTCGAGCCATCTCCTTTGTCTTATGTTAATTCCTTTGCTCAAATACACGCTCCAAATTCTTATGATCTGTGAAGATCGCATCCCTTGCACCATATAGATGGTGTGTCCAAATTTTCAATGCAAGCTCTACGGCTGCAAGTTCTAAGTCGTAGGTTGGATACTCAATTTCCTGGGGTTAACGTGTCGTGAAGCGTAAGCTATCACTTTCTCATTTTGCATCTATACCATCCTAACCTATTCTTTGTAGCATTGGTATCTACCTCGTATTCCTTGTTGTTTCTGGGAGGGCTGAACCTAAGGTAAAGATCAACTTTTCCTAGAACGTCCGTGTTTCTATTCCACAATTGTCTGTACATTTATTCTTTTCCTTCTATCTAGTTGCGCCATAAGTCTTAGTAATCATAGGGAATTCCTTAATGGAAACCTCTATTTTAACTATCCAGTCTGGGAACTTCTTATTTCATTCAGACTGGTAAGCGATTTTTCGTTTGAGTACTGCCTCTACCTTAGCCAGGAATCTATCTTAACATCTTCTGTCGACAATGTATATCCAAGAAACATTACTTCTCCATTCGAGCTTGCTCTTGCTAAAATTTGGCATCTAACTCCCGACTCTATGCGTTCTAGTACTATTCGCAAGTGTTCTTCGTGTTCATCTTCATTCTTGGGGGTAACTGAAATTGTCATCGATAAATACTAGAATGAATTCTTTTCTAAGTCTAGGTGGAAAATTCTATTCATGTGGTTCATGAATACTACGGAGTACTAGCCAACTAACGGCATAACTAAACATTTGTAATGGTTTTATCTGGTTTGAAAGAGAATTTTGGGTATATCACCAGTTTATCCTTTAACTAAAGATGGTTAGACCTTAAGTCTATCCTCACAATTGCATTTGTTTTCTTTTTAAGCTTATCAGGGGTCTTATATTCTTATAAAAGAATATTTATTTTTAAGGGTTATCTTATTCAACCTTTGACAGCTTATATACAATCTCACAGAATCATCCTTCTTTGATGATGAACATCACAAATGTTTTCCATGGTGAAAACGTTTGTCTAAAGAAAATCTTCATCTAACAACTCTTGCAGTTGGATCTTAAGCTCCTCTAACTCCTTTGATACCATTCTACATAAGGCCTTCAATTGGGAGCTGCTCGTAGTTCTAAGTCGATCGTGAAACCTACACGACAATCTGGTAGTAAACCAGATATTTCATATAATTCTGTAGGTTCTCTACTTGGGGTTTTTAAAAGAGATTTTTCTCGCGTTGTCGAGAATCGTGGTAATTCTCAAACAACTAGTCTATTCCTAAATTTATATATATAGTACATTTTACTACTTCCCAATCGATTGCTCAATGAAACTAAGGGAATAATTCTCTGAGGTCATCAACACTCCCTAAAGCGTAGCTGTTCTTATTTCAAGATTAGAGCGTTCTAGTCTTAGTCCTATAGTGTCAGAGGGTACTAGTCAAATGAATATAATGCTCTAGTATGGTCAAAAGGTACTAGAAAATTGGTATAAAGTTCTAGTACGGGTCAACAATTTTGACAGGGTAATTTTATATGGTTCATCCCATACCTGCCAAATCTTCCTTTCCTTCACTATGCCCCTCCTGCCTAATCATGTAAGCTCCTGCATTCTGTTGTGGTTGTAGCAGTTGTGTCTGTGACTGAAGTTGAGCTGTAATCAGTGGTTGAGGCTGGTCGTACTGAAATGGTACTATCATTTGAAACAGCATTGGGCAGTCGTTACTCATATGCCGCAACATTCCACAGTTAAAGCATCTATCCATATTCGTTAGACATACACCCTCAGGCTCCTTATCACGTCCAGCACACGCAGAAACTCCTTGTTTCTGTTTTGCCGCTTGCCTCAGTTCTGGGCAATTTTTCTTAACGTGTCCCTTACGCAAACAATTGTAACAAACACCAGATTTGGCTAGACATATCCCGGGGTGTTTCTTACCACACTTAGGGCAAACTGGAGAAGGGATCTTTTCTCTAGTATTTCTCTGAGTTTGGAGCTGATCGTGCTGGTTAATTCCATTTGCCGTCAGTGGTTCCGGGCAGTTTCTCCTAATATGTCCCTCATGTCCACAGTTGTAACAGTTGCCAGTGCCTACCTGACACACGCCTGAGTGCGATTTATCGCATTGGAGGCAAACATGAGTGTTAACCCTTACTGTGTGATTTCCTCCCAGATTTTCATTCCTTTGCTGCCCTTGCAGCTGTCCTAGTGGATTGTTACTCTTGCCCGGACCAGTTTGTTCATTCCTCGGTGGATTATTCTTTTGCCCTGCTTTCTTTCCATAGTTACTTCCTTTTCCTGGCTGGTGGATACCTTGCCTAGTCATATTCTGTTTCCCTTGACTGTTGTGGCGCTGGTAGCACTCACTGCTACTTCCTTCCCATTTCCTTTTTCCCTTATGGTTAACCTTATTGTTGGGAAGATTTTGGGTTATGGTCTGGTTTGGTGCTGATGTGGACCTTACCACCTTCTCCTTATTAGGCACTACTGCCTCTATTTCTCGAACTCGTTCTAATAGTTCAGCATAACTCAATCCTTCCTGTCTGACTACTGCTATCCCCAGTTCATACTTAAGTTCTCCCTGAAGCTTCCTGGCTATTTCCTCCTCAGTCTCGACTTGATCGGATACATACTTTTCATAATACGCCTCCTTAAAACCATTCCAGGTGGTTAGAGCCGCTTGTTCTACCGACATAAGTCTCTGTCTAGTCTTCCACCAATATTTAGCTGGTCCGGTTAGCTGATACCCAGTGCATGCTAGGCGCTCCTCATCACTAAGCCCAATCGGCTCAAAGATTCTCTCTATAGAACATATTCACTGCTTGGCCTCATTCGGATTACCAGATCCATCGAAATATGGTGGTTTACTTCCGAAGAATAAATCCCCAATGCTATGACGCTGCGGAGATAGGGGAAGTGAAAAGGTTGCTGGGTGTTTTTGCCTTTCCTCACTTATACGTTGTTCTTGACCTCTATCAGGTCCTCTAGGATTTTCAGGTCCGCTTCGATCGTTAACAGCTCTCAGCGACATTTTTGAAATTATAAGATACAGAAATTTTCTCATTAGTACTTGCTTTTAAATCTTCATTTTCTCACTAACCCTTTTCTTTTCCCATTTAATACTTTCACATAAACGAGAATAACGAATTAACTTTGACTCTATTTCTTTCAACTTTTAACCTCCAAGGTTAAATTAAACTCTCGTTACACGATTTTGGTTTGATATTCTGGTTTAGTTATACGCTTCATAAGAAACTTCTTGTGATTAACACCCTCTCATGGGTCATGTATATTATATATATATATATATATATATATATATATATATATACATCAAAAAGATTATGTTAGTTTTGCCTTCAACAAGGACTTATACTAATTAGACTACAACGAGTCTAAGCTAGGCTAACTGCCTACATGTACAGAATGCACTAACATATTGCATTACCGTACTACTGGAAGTACTAGAACGGAAACGATTCGTAAAATTTCGTATCCGATGGAGTACTACAAAACTATCTAGTTACTGATCCGACTATGTATAACAAAAGGCTACCATACTACTATGCGTCTCTGACGTCTTGCTCAACAAACTGCGGTCAAGTCACCACTGCCCACTAAGGCCTAATTCTCCTCGGGGTCCTCGTCCGGATCCTCGTCCGAATCCTCATCAGTGTCCTCTTCCAGATCCTCATCCTCTGACTCTGAACCGAAAGTAAACTGAAATGCCTCGTCGACCCTCAAGGTAGTGCCATCTGCAAGTATAAGTGATGGTGGTGCAGGCACATCTGAAACTGTCATCTCTGAATCTGAAGCCAAGTAGTCCCAGCAAGTCACTGATGCCCGCTTCTTCAGAGGCAGCAGGCGGTCGGGAAGTGAACAAGACTCGTACTCCTCTCTGGAATGGACCCTGGACGGTCCTGCCTCAAACTCTGTCCTAACTCTAGTCAACTCCGAGCATATCTCGTCAAGGGGTCTGTAAGATGATGGAAATTGTAATAGGGCGGCAAGCTCTGCGTCTGTGTCTAAATACTCTGGTCCTGACTGAAATGGTCCCTGAACTCTCATGGAAGGCTCATGCTGAAAAGGAACGGGTAACCCTAGGCCATCTGTTGTCTCTGCAACTAACTCCCCTGTGTCCACACTAGGTACCATCCCTGAAGGGATCTCCAACTGCGCAATCATCTCTGGTCCCGTCTAATCATGCTCT
Source organism: Schizonepeta tenuifolia (assembly GCA_029490685.1). Taxonomy (NCBI): domain Eukaryota; kingdom Viridiplantae; phylum Streptophyta; class Magnoliopsida; order Lamiales; family Lamiaceae; genus Schizonepeta; species Schizonepeta tenuifolia. The sequence continues at coordinate 37,131,863 of CM055959.1, read as the reverse complement.
GACTCTGAATCTGCCGGAAAGTGAGTGTAGGGAGGATGCGCCTGAACAGGATATGCTGCTATGTGTCTGCTCTCGAAGAAACGCTTGTGTACCTCCAAAGCGAATCCATTGTAATCACCTGTCAGCTCTATATCGTCGTCAAACATCCCAAGGTAGTACCACGCCGTGTCGTGTGCCCAACCACGCCATTCCTCTGGTAGTCGTCTAACCAAGTCAAGTATCGCCTGATTCTCTGGAATAGTATGCCGGACTAAATAATAAACTGACGAGAAGTAACTAATCCTCTGTCCTATGTCGTGTCTCGGGTTTACCTCATAATCTCTATACCTATCTAATAACTGTTCTGCCCAAGTACGCTGTGGCGGGGACTGACTCTCTGAAGTCGTGTCACTACTGGAAGTCATCCTACAAAGTTTTTAAGAAACACGGATTAGTAACGGTAAGATGATACCTTATCTTATGGAAAATCTTAAATTACAAAATGAATACTCCTTATTCAATTGTAATATTATCACACTTAATCTAACAACTTATCTTAGACATCTAGCAATTTCACAGAAAATTGCTCTCGTACTCACGATATATAGAAATAAAATTTCAAGGTTTTATTCCCATTTCTTATCTCATTCTTTTAATTTCTTACTTTAATTCTTTATTATTCTCCTTCATTATTCCTTATTTCTTTCTCAAAGAAAATTTTTCATCGACTCTCATTTATTAAAACAAAGCACGTCTACTTTGTTCATGTTACTTATGCAAAAGTAATATTCATTTACAAAAGACCTTGTCGTTTACAACTCTTAATACTCGTATGTGTTGTATTCTTCGTTAAAGGACGAAGTATAAAAAAATATAAATTCCAAAGGAGAAAATGGAATATATCCTAAGAATAACTTTTTTTTTAGAACATAAGTTCTAGTCGGCGTCGCTAAAATCGAGCGAACGTTAGAAATTTAATCAAGCTTCGCGCTTGACTCCTAATAGTGAAACAATTCTCTTCGCAAAGTTCGAACAAGGCGAACACTAGAAAAATGAAACGAAAAGAAAAGGAACGACGTCGTTACATGTTACTTATACGTAAGTAATATTCGTCTCTTTAAACCACTTATACCTTACTAAAAAGGTTTTGCTAGCGGGGCATAAGACCCATATTACTGAGTTTCTTATTATGTGGGTTGATTAAGTCCACAAAACAGTCTCTCAATCACATGGAACTTCTGTCTCGCTCTATCGATCACTTCATACAGAATTTACTTTCCTAAATCGAGCAGCAATTTCTCGAATTGCACACACAACTACTTCTTATAAAGAAATTTTGGAAACTTTCCAATTTAGCTCGGAATACTCAATCTTCTCGAGGAAGATACAAATTTTAAGCTAATAGAATACTTGAACGGCTCCTAATAAGTAAAACAAAGTCATCTCCAAGAGACTTTGTTCATGCCCTTACAACAAAGGTAACATTCAGCTCTTCCGTTTATTTCAATTTATCCTCTTTGTTTCAATCTTTTCTCGAATAATTTGGAGTCACGTTCTTCTCACACGTCTATTTGTTTCTTTCATTCCTTTCATACATATTTACTTTATTTTATCAATATTTATTTCATTTCCCTCGAAGGAAATTCTTATCGGGTTTTTAAAACAAAGATCGACTTTGCCGAGTCTTTATTCATGCCACTATACGCATGTGACATTTATCAATAGAAGTCCTCCTCGTGTTGTGGATCTCCTTTCGAAATCATTTGAAAATAACGTTTCTTAAAAACGTCTAAGTTCTCGGAGAATCGAAAAGATCTTAAGTTTTCCGTCTACATTCTCAATAACCCGGGAAATCCCTAGATTCCTTCTAGGTTCTCATGCCATGGTAAAATAAATAGAAATTATCGCGCAAATAATTTCACGTAAGATAGTACTCGTACTATCATATAGCCACATAACAAACAAAGTATAAATTAAATTATACTTTCATAAGATTCTTATTTCTGGCACACAACTCATTCTCATTCTCATTCTCATTGAATTCTCATTCATAAAATTTCTTGTTAAAAGAAATCACATTATTAAAATTATTTCCTTTCTTTCCTCGTTGAGTTGACATAGCGGGAGGTTGAGTTGTCGTCTACACTCTAAATCTTAACATTATAGCTTAACTCTTAATTTTACTTGAAAGAAAACTCTGATCTGGAGTATAAACAAATTATTCTATCTCTTGACTCGAAAGAAGACTCGATATAGAGTACGAACGAATACTCTATACTACTACTCGAAGGAAGACTCGTATCCAGAGCAGAAAACGAACCTCTGCTCTGATACCACTCTGTCACAGCCCCAAATCCCGAGGGACGGCAGAAGCCGGGGTGCGACTGGGGTTGGATTAAAGAAGCGGGGAAGAAGGGAGCTAACTGACTAAACATACATAAACGACATCAAACATTCAATGAACAAGACTGGAATATAATAAAGAAAGAGTTAATCACGAGTGATTACTCGACAAAAGTACACAAAGGTATCTAAGTTCACGATTACAGACTTATACTATAGTGTTTTGTCCAATACACATACTCTCAAAAGATTCTAGAGTTTTGCAGCGGAAGAGTCATAACTAAAGCTTCCTAACTTCTCAACCCAACTTCAACCACTGCCGCTCACGTCGCTTCAACCTGCACATTTAGAAAACAATGAAGGGCTAAGTACAAAAGTACTTAGTGGGCACGATGCCGAAATCATAATCATAAGTATAAATAATCTGGCATTTTATAACTGTACCGCATCGGGGTTTTGTTGAAAAGGTCCGTGCCTACTAAACATTTTCTGACTGATTTGTATAAAGTAGCTTGCGCAAGCATTTTTAGAGTATGTTATGTTCAATCTTGACCAAAGCTAATTCACCGTGGCTGGTTACCCCTCAACAGGATACCACATATACCACAGGTTACAAAGTGCACTAAACTCTGGAAAGCACTTTGCAGCTAACTCAGAGCCGATCGTTAGTTAACCTAGTTAGATTAACTCTAAAAGTCTGGAAAACCCGAAGGTTAACTCAGAAATTAGGTAAACCCGAAGGTTCACTCAGATAGGTACAAGAGAACTCACATAAAATAGTTGAAACAGTTTATGCCAAGATTATCACTTTGAAATCACAATTATCAAAGCGATAAATAATACTTAAAGTTGTGGAAAAACCCACATTTTATTTGATATAGATAAAAGCCCACCTCGTAATACAGAACTAAGAAGTACTAGCTTCCAATCTTCGGATCTTCCGTCCTTTCTTTACTGCTGGCTTCCTCCTTCATCGTAAAATAATATTACTTAAAATCGGTTCGTAAAAGATAATCGATCAAAGAAACTCGAAAAAAAGGTTTTAGTCGATTCATTCTTTAGGCATTTGCACGCTTACTAGATTCATTTTACTTAAACGGGAAACGAGACTTAAACAAATCCCGTTTAGAACTCGAAAAGGTCTCATACTCGACTCTTAGGTCAGTAGAGAGGGTAGTCGATAGCTCGATATGACTTAAAAGATCATAAGAAACTAAGTTGGAAAGAATCAACTTAGGAAAAATTACGTTTTAGTTCCTTATACGACTTATGCATTTTCACGCTAAACTAGTTTTCTTTACATGAACGGGTACGAGGTACCAACTCGTCTCGTTGAGAACTCAAGGCTCCTTTCTTGACACTGGGGTCAGTAGGAAGATATTCGTTAGTTATTACGGCTTAAACGATCGAAAGAAACTAAGTTGTGAACGAAACAACTTAGAAGAAATGAAACTGAAATTTCACTGCGCAATACAGAAACTCTGGGGACTGCCCAGAACAGGGGATCTGGAAACAGGGGATGAGCCCTGTACCGTTGGAAAGTTTGGGATGTCTATTTTACGCTCCAATTTACGGATCGCAAATCCGATAAACGAGCTAGAAGTTATTACAGTTTCCGGCGAGGGTCGCAAAACTGCCGCGATAACCCTAGTTGCTTGATAGGTTCGACGTATAACGTCTTAGGTTCGTTCTAAGCTCTCGAATTCGATTTCTTTAGAAACTGGACCCTCAAGGCAGTCATCACGTATTCCCGTACGTGATGAACTCCTTCTCGAAACTCGTCCAATAGCACGACGTTCTAAACGTCGGCTTTTAACTAACAAGTACTAAACCAACAAGTTATTCACTTCGCGTTCTAGTTCTCGACTATCACATAGCTCATATTATTTTAGCTCGAAAGCTCATGACGTCAACTACAAAGTTGTTCTCAAGTCCATCATAGACAATAATATCAAAATAGAATTCTCATTCGACTTCTCGGTTACTAGTTACGTCTAGTTGTTCGTCTCTTATGAATTTTTCAAAGTTGTCGGATTCCGTTCAAATTTTACGTCATTAAACTACATCTAACGAGAATCACTTCTATGCATGCAATCATTTCATACTAACACTATATTTCAACTTACGATGAGTTCTTCGTCTCTTACATTACATAAAATATTTTTAGAAAATTCTCAATTAAATTCCTATTAACAACTAACATCAACTACAACATAATTCCATCATCAATTCATCAATTAAAACAAACATATGAAAACCCCCAAATTCTTAGTAATTTTCGGTATTTATATATAAGTTAAGAGAGTAATTTTCTTCTCCAATTAACACCATTTATTCATTAATCAACCTATTATAACAACAATTAATGAATTGCAAATCCAATTTCATCTAACATGCATAAATCCCCAAATTCAAACTCAAACCCTAAATCGGTTTTCACAAAACATGGGGCTTTCGATTCTTCTTTGTTCTAATCACCAATTAAACACCTCTTAGGCATGAATCTATCATCAATTGAAGAAATCCAAAAATCCTACAATTAACCCTAAATTTTCGGTAATATAGAGAGATTAGGGTTCTTGATTTTGTTCAATTCTAAACCCTAATTAACCTATCTAACACATCCAATTTCATTAATTCAAGATAAAAACATCTAAATCAATACTCTAATTTTCGATCAAAAAGAAAAAAAATGAAAAGAAGAAGATGATGGATGGATAGAAGTATAGAGGGGAGGATTACCTTGCTAATTAGTGAAAGAAGTATTAGGTTTGGATGGATGAATGAAGACTTGTGATTTTCTTCTTGAAGTTCTTGAAGCTTTCTTTAATGGAGATGAAGAAATGAAGATGGGAGAGTGTAAGAGGTATGGCTGCCGATTCTAAGGGAGGAAGGAGGAGATGGGATGATTTAATTTGTTATAACCTAATGTCATAACATATAATAAGGTAACAAGTGTAAAGTGTGAATAGTACTACCTTAGGTGTCACACTTTAAACTATATAAAACACGAATATCTACTAATGAGAGAGAGGTGAGGTCGGCTGCCCCTAAGGATTTTTAGGAGTGATACGTGTTTTTCGGCGCGATACGACGTTACGGAAAACGTACGACGGAAAACGTGGCTCGGCACAAAAAATCGTCGCGATCCGATTCGACCGAAAATTCTAACGTATGAAACTTAATCGGAAAATAAATTTATAAAAATTATTTTGACAAAAACTTGGGACGACACAGTCCGAGTTTCGTCCGGAAAATCATAAAAACGAACTTTCTTGGGCGAGTTCGTAACGCGATTTCGTGAATGTAAAAATCAGACGGTTTTCCTGATGGTCCCGATACGAGTTACTGGTGTATGGGGGGGGGGGGGAATACACTAGTTAGGATTTTTCAGCTTTTGAAAAACTTAACACTTGAAATCAACTTCAACTGAGTAAAAGGACTCAGTTGGGATCTCACAGCTGAGTAAGCAACCTCAGCTGGAAGAGTGGTGCTGTGCGGAATGTGGTGGAAAAAGTACTCGTAAAAACAAACTCACGCTTTTGTGCACGGTTGGTCAAAACCAAAACTGTTGATGTGAAAGTATGCAGATTGTATGCGGTTAGTTTGTCAGTTGAGATATGCAAATAAAGACTGAACACAAATAAACACGACACACAAGATTTACGTGGTTCAGAGAGAACTCCTACGTCCACGGGGAGATGTGAGTCCACACACCTCAGTCCAAGTTCTTCTGGACAGTTCCACTCAGCTTACGCGGGCTGAGCAACCGTTACAGTTTAGTTTCCGGGCACTAAACAGCCTATGTCAAGTTTGCGGGTACTTGACGACCTGACTACTCAATTACAGGAAGAGTAAAGTCCTAGCACACTTTTTAGGGTGTGAGAAAGGGTAGGATTTCCAACTACAGCTCGATCACGAATGAGAGCTGGATCTAAGGTTTGAACGAATAAACACTCAACCTAAAATCAAAAACAATTTCTATCTCTAGGAACCCTCAGCTACTAATGTTCTCTCAAATTGGAACCCTTAGCTGCTGATGCTCTTAGATGATGATTTTGCAGATTTGCTTTTTGCTTTGATTTCTCTCGTAAAAGCTCTTGAATTTTCGTCGTCTCACTTCTCTGTTTTCTCGAATGAGAGAATGCCTCTATTTATAGGCGGAGAGAATCAACTAGCCGTTGGAGGAGCAGTTGATCTCTGATCGGTTGAAAGCGATGGCTTGTCTCTCATCTCTGCAGACTTTCCCGATATGGCATCTGTGCTCTTATACTTTCCATCTGAGACAGCCTTGTGTTGGGCCAGATGGGGTAATGACTGAACGGTCAAACCCTCATGTGACTTCCTTTTGAAATTCAAATCTTTGACAGTCAACTTCGGTTTGTCGGTTGAAAGTCTTGGCCTTCATCTGAGTGATCTTCAGCTGATGTTCCGATCTGTCGAGCTCTCAGCTGACTTTGAACTTCAAACAGTTGAACTCCTTGTTCGGTTTCTATAACTGAGGTTCTGAAACTGAACACTCAGTTGTCTTCCTTGTATTTACTCAGTTGGGTTTGAACCCTCAGATGATTTCCTTTTCATCTGATGTTCTCTTCCTTTCAACTGTTTCTCATCTGATGAACGCTCAGTTGGTTTCCTTCTCAGCTGATGTTCTGAAAACTTTCCCTTGTTTGCATCTGAACAAATGAACTCTCAGTTGTCTTTCTTCACAACTGATGTTCTGTCTGAGTGACGCCTTGTTGCCATCTTCAGCTGGAGACCTGTAAAGATAAAATCTTAACTTTGCTCAAACAGCGAGCCTAAATTCTAACATTAGGTTCTGGCAACATCTACTCGGTTGGGGTCAGCCGGTTTTGGAATTCATCAAAACTTATACTAATAAATTTCCCAACATTTCCGTTCTAAGTTCAAGAACTAAAACTTTTCGTACGCGCTAACCCTAAATACAGTAGTCGTCTAGCTGACTTCCGTAATTTATTTTCGGAAACGGATTCGACCGTTAATCTTAGAATTCAAAATCGTAAACTTAGGCGTGCAAAGCCATTTATTTAATTAACTTTAAATTTTTGAGATCGTAAGGAATTTCCGGGGCATTACAGCGCTGTTACGTGACTATTTCCCTTATAATCTTTAAAGTATTCTACTGCTTTTATTCATGGATAATCGTGCCTTCTCATGCTTTGTTTATGTAGAAGTTATTCGATTACATGAATACCTTCAACTCGTGATTGATCCTCTCATATTAATCTAAATACCATATTGTCTTATTTGTGAAAAACAGTGTCTTCTCCTTATTTTCAGCAATAATCCCCTTTCTTCCCCACTTCTTATCTCCCACCCCGAGTCATGGCTCGATTTAGCCGTCCTTTGGAATTTGGGGTTGTGACAAAATGAGTCAAAAAGATTTCACAAAGTATTGTCATGTTGAATCTACATGAGTTTTCCATGAGTTGAGAAATTGTCATTTAAAATGACCATGAGCAGTATTTTCAAAGAAATGACAGATAATGTTTTCAAAAAGTGATGAATGTCATGTTTTGTAGTGTAGAGTTTCCTTGAGCTCACCAACCAAGTTTATATTGTCATCATAGCATTTTTATGAGCCATGCCAAATTTCGGGGACAAAATTTTTTTAAGGGGGAGGGATGTAATACCCCTGAATTTCCTAATAGTTTTAATAGCCTAGAAAAATCATTTGAAATAGAAATAAAAGTTGTAATTGGATATTTCTAAGATTTAGAAATAAGAAAAATAATTCTTGAGAAAATATTTTTGAATTCCAACAAAATTATATTTTCAAAATCAAGCATTTAACCTTTTATTTATTTTTACTTAGAAGTATATTATTTATTGAATTTAATCTATTTGATATATATTAGTAATAATTCCTAAAGTATAACTTACATATAATATACGTTATATATGTATATTGCTATGTTAAACAGTAGAAAGAAAACAAATAGAATTATTATATTGTTAATGATATAATTGGCATATTATATTAATACGTAACGTATATTGATCATTCATCCTAATCTTCATCATTACACGGGTCCATCATATGCTATTATTGGCTAATGACAATTCAAACCTATGCCCTACGATCTATATCCATTTCTCCTATAAATACTGAGCTGATGAAGCTTCATGTCGTCCCATGCATGTAATACGAAAGAAACAAATAGTTAGAGTAGTTGTCTGCCAAAAGAAGTGAACGCTTGGTGTTTTGCTCGAAAGTTTGAGAGGTCCAGACTTGTAATACCCCGTGAGTCGAGTCAGAATTGGAGGACATCGATGCTCGTTTTGAGGACGAGGACACTGGAGAGATGACCAATTCTTGGGAAGCCGTTAACTACACCCTCCGCGATTATGAAAAAGAATTAAGGGAAGCCGAGCGTGAGTGTTTTACCATCCCCAATGATGGCGCAGAAGAGGAGGAAGATCCAGAGAAGGATCCAGAGGAGGAAGAAAATCCAGAGGAGGATCCCGAGGAGGACCCTGACGAGGAGCAGCGTGATGATTACGACCCGAGTGAGGACGCATCTAATGTTTAGGACCAGTTCAAGGAAGTTGTGGAAAATCCCGAACAATATGTACTTTTCTGTCCAAGAGTTGAACTCTTTTTACCATTCCGCAGTGATGTATATATTTATGACTCGATGCTTGGTTAGCTAGTAGAATCGGATGCGAAGTAGTAGTTCGTGTTAGCTCGATTCGAGATATAGAATGTCTTGTTGACATATAATGAAAATTTTCAGTCAAAATTATTAATCCTTTATTTTGTAGAAAGTCCTCCAAAGAGGCCATCGTTCAGGTGATATGAAAGAGAAGCCGTTAGGCAGATAAAATCAACTTTGAGTCTCCTAAGTAATTATGTTATTCCGAGTATCCAAGGTTTCCAAATTATTGATGGAGATGAGATTGAGATAAGAACTGAGCTAATTGAATAAGCTATTATATGATAATGTTTTATAAATAATAAAGTTTGAGTAAAAGATAATGAGATATATATAAGATGAAATAATAATATTTGAATGCATGATTTCTTCGAGTGTTGAGTAAGATTTGTCTTGAGAATATGTGGATATTGATGTGATGATGTTTGAGATTATAATTGTTTTAAATGTTGAGAAATAATTGTCTTGAGAATATATATATGAATGATGACGTGATTGCATGTCAATGTTAATTATGATTGATTATTTGAGTTAAAGAATGGATTGATTGATATATGTGAGTTTGAAATGATCGATTTATTTGCAGTGATTATAATTTTTTTTCTTCCTTGATGTGTTGATAAGTACCGATTGAGAATCATATTCCTCCCCAAAAAGGAAATATTTTCAAAATCGAGAAAGGTTCCGAGTCAGGTAGTTAGTTCTTTCCGAGTGGCTTAAAATTTTCTTTTGTATTTCTTTAGAATACCGCCAAGACAAAGAAATGAGAGAGTCGAAAGGAATGAGGAAGAAGCTCGTCAAGATCTTACCCCACCTCCCCAAAATATAGACGTGTGGAAGAACTTTTCCTTCACCAAAATCCCCCAACCTTCGACGGTATAGGCAGTCCGGCAGAAGCCGAAGACTGGATTCGTTCTTTAGACCGAATTTTTCGATTCCTTCGATGTAATGATATAGAACGTCTCGAGTGCACGACGTATCAATTTAAGGGAAACATAGATTATTGGTGGGAAGCACGACAGAGGACATATACACCAGAAGAGCGTGAGAATTTGACGTGGGAGCAGTTTAAGGAAACCTTTTACGAGAAGTACGTGCCACAAAGTTATCGTGAGCAGAAAGCGAATGAAATTGCGAAATTAAAGCAAGGAAAGAGACCCGTAACTGAAAATGATCGTGAGTTCTGTAAGTTAGTTCATTTTGCACCTGATAAGGTGGATATCGACGAGAAAGTGTGTGAACCTTTTCGAGTAGAAATTCGATCTGTTCTTCCAAGTCAGAGTGATTTGACTTACGCTGAACCCCTTAACCGAGCTTCGGAAATGGAGCTGGCAATGCAGCCAGAGAAAGGATCGCAATCCTTAGCAAATCCTCAATTTCAAAGTCAGATGACGACAGTTGTTGCCTCCTATCCATTTCAACAAGGCCAAGTCGCAAAACGTAAAAGAAAGAAGAGTGGTGGATCCCACCCAAACAAGAAGTCGTGGAAGGAACAAGGACATCAACAACAACCTCAGAAATCACAGAAAATGAAAGTTCAGCATCCTAATCGAAGTAACATACCAATAGGACCCCGAGGTCTACCTCTATGTGCAAAGTGCAGTAGGATTTTCTAGGCGTCTGCAAAGCTGGGAGTCATGTCTGTTTTACTTGTGATCAGTCTGGTCATTTCTCAAACCAATGCCCAAGTAAACAGCAAGGAAAGATCGGTGGAAGGGCGAATCAGTATCAGCCCTCTCAAATGAGAGCAGTGGAAGTAGCCCCACAGCAGAAGTACCCTCAACCCCAGTGTGAAGCACAACCGTACTACCAACGGGTGTTAGTAATGGAGAAAAAGCTTGGAGCTATGGACCAAGGAAATCTTGCAGGTATGAGAAAGTTGAAAGGTGTACAAATTGTTGTATCGTTTTATACCGATGCTTCGTATTCGTTTATGTTTAGCACTTGAGTAGGAAATGTTGGCTTGAACTTAGAAGAACCAAACCAGGTGCTTAGAGTATTAACCCCTTTAGGTAGACCATCGTTAGATTTACGAGTCTGTTCGAACCTAGAACTCGAATTTGGAAGCCGTAAATTACCAGCAAAATTTCTAAATCAAATCCAGATTAGTTAATCGAGAATTTCGAAATGATATGATGCAATTAGAGACAAATTCTGTTTAAACTTCCCGGAAAAAAGCTGACCGTAGTGTTCGGAGTAGAGAGAGAAGAGTAAAGAAAAGCGTGTCGATTATCTTGGCCATGCGAGCAAAGACGTTAACGAGAAGGAAGGATACAAAAGTGTATCTAGTTTATTTGAATAAAGACGATGAGCATGAGCCAAATATCGATGATGTAGCCGACGTGAATGAATTGAAAGACGTTTTTCTAGAAATCTTACCCGGTTTTCTCCGGATAGACAATTAGAGTTTACGATAGATTTAGAGCCTAGATCAGCCCCGATTTCGAAAGCTCCGTATAGAATAGCTCCAATTCTATCTGAAAAGAAGGACGGTAGTCTGAGAATGTGCATAGATTGTCGAAAGCTTAACAAGGTTACTCTCAAGAACAAGTATCCTTTGCCAAGAATAGACGATCTGTTTGATTAGTTGAAAAGGGCAGGTATTTTCTCCAAAATCGACTTAAGGACGAGATATCATCAATTTAAGATCAAACAGGAAGATGTCCCAAGGATTGCATTAAGAATGAGATATGGACATTATAAATTCATAGTAATGCTATCTAGATGGACCAACGCTCCAGCCGTTTTCATGGACTTGATGAAGAGAATTTTTCATGAATATACCAAGATATCATGTGTTCAAAGGATGCAGTAGAACACGAGAAGCATTTGCGAATTGTGTTAGAGAAGTTAAGGTCCGAGAAGTTATATGCCAAGTTTAGCAAGTGTGAATTTTGGTAGAAACAAGTAAATTTCCTAGGACACGTTGTCACGTCCAAAGGAATTAAAGTTGATATGGAAAAAGGTGAAAGCTGTTCAAGTATGAAAATCGCCGACGTCAGTTCATGAAATTATTAGTTTCCTCGGTTTAGCAGGTTACTATCAGAGATTTATAGAAGGAGTTGAATATGAGACAAAGGAGATGGCTCGAGTTGGTGAAAGATTATAATTGCAAGATATCCTATCATCCCGGGAAAGCTAATGTTGCAACCGACGCGTTGAGTCGAAAAAGAAAGGTGGAAAACTCAGAAGAAACTGAGATAGGATTTCTTCTATCCGATGAAGAAAAATTGAATGAAGAATTTGGAAGAATGAGAATTGAAGTAATTCTACCTCCGGCAACGGTAGAGCAAGTGATTGCTACTTTGGTAGTAATGCTAGATTTGAGGTCTCGTATCATAGAAGGCCAAAGAAAAGATGAAGATTTGGAGAAGATGAGGTTGAAGGTTAGAAATGAAGGAGTTAAAGATTTTTCAGAGTCGAGAGATAATGCTTTGTTGTTTCAAGGAAGGATTTGTGTGCCCAATGACGAGAAGATAAAGTAAGCCCAAAGTCGATAGAAATCGTATGCCGATAACCGAAGATCCGAGTTAGAATTCGATGTAGGAAGTAAGGTCTTTTGAAAGTATCCCCTTCGAGAGGAGCACACCGCTTTGGTGTTAAAGGAAAGTTAAAACCTCGATTTCTAAAACCGTTCGAAATCTTAGAAAGGATTGAAGTTGTCTCGTGTAAATTAGTTTTGTCTCCCAGTTTTGGAAATTCGCATAACGTTTTTCACGTGTCGCAATTGAGAAAGTACGTTTTCGATCCAAAGCACGTGATACGCCAAGAAGACGTGGCTTTGAAGCCAGATTTAAGCTACGAGGAGAAACCCGAAAAAATTTTAGACCGTAAGGTCCAACAGCTTAGAACTAAATCGATTCCCTTAGTTAAGACAAAGTGGTGTCATCACGATCTCGAAGAAACTACGTGAGAACTCGAGGAAAAGATGAGAGCGAAATATCCCGAGCTTTTACTTTTACTTTTGACGAATAGTGCCGATAAGCCGAGAAATCACTATTCACCGACGAACTCAGAATTTAATCTAATTAGTGTCTTTTGAATCTAGATTTAATTCTAAGACCTTTGAGATATATTAGAAGCTTATCCGAGATCATATGAGAGAATTGTAAGAATTTAGTTCTTAACGGATTAATTAGCCGAGCAATTTTAGGTTTTTCTTCGTTACTTACAATTTTGACCTAAAAATTTGATATTCGGAATCCTTGATTTATTTCGTGAGATATGAGATAGAGTTGAGGTATTTTCGATGTCGGAAACAAGTCAAGAAGAGTTTAGAGCTGTTTTCAGTATAAACGAAATAATACGGATATATTCTACCGGAAAATTTTTTCATCCGAGGAAAATTATACCAGTTAAAAAGTGAGATATTTTTCTTATCTCTCTCCCTCTCTCTCTGCCGACATAGTCTTCTCTCTCTCTCCCTTAATTATATTCTCTCCCTAGCCTATAGGTTTAATTTTCAAAACCTAAAGGAATATAATCATAACCTATATCCCTTGATTTCAAACTTCATCATTCTTAAGGGATATCAATCTAATATTCTCTCATTTCACTCATCTCTCTCTCTACTCTCATCTCTCTCTACCGTAAGAAAGAAGAAAGAAAGAAACAACAATTATCTCTTCTCTCCCTCTTTCCACCGTACATATACACACACATATATGAAGAAAAACTCCATTAAAGTTTGAGTTTTCAAGCATCCAAGCTCCAAGATCATCATCCTCTACAATTCTCAAACCCTAATCTAAGAAGGTAATCCATTCTTCAAGCATTGAGATTATTTCAAGAATCAAAATCATCTCCCTTTTTATTTTCTTAATTCTTGGCACTTAGCCCTAGGGAGATGATTAATTTTTGCTTTTCTTTCTTGAGGACGAGAGATGGATTCTTCCATGAAAATCCAAGCTAGGATTTGAAGCTCATCTTTTATTCACCATCGGTCCAAGCTCAAAAGAAGAAGGAGTTCGATTTATTTCCTTTAAAAGTATGTTTATTCATTTGATTACATGTAAATATATAATCCCTAATCTCTAAAGAAAAGAAATATGCATGATTTCATTTATGCTTAGGCAAACTAGGGTGAGGAAATTGTTAGGAAATCGAACCCTAGGAATTAATCTAAGAATTAAAAGAGAAAAGAGAAATAAAACTCCTAAAAATTTGATGAAAATCGAAAAATAGGAATGAAAGAAGGAAAAATTTATTTACATGATTTCTTGATGATTTATGGATTATATGTGTTATGATGATGTTTGGAATATATATATATATATATATATATATATATGTATATGCATGAGAAATTGAAGAAAACTATTGCCTAATTTCTATGCTTGATGCCGTGAGTTTTGAGGTTTTTAGAGGAGTATTTGATTTGATTTATTGTTAATGATTCAATGATGTTATGAGCATGATATGAGTATGAGTTATTGGATGATTTAATTTGTGATGTTGTTATGAGAAAACAATCGAGATATATGTATGTGTAGGAAGAAATGGTATTTTGATGATTTTTAGTAATTTTGATTATTTGATGTTATGGATGTGTTTGTATTTAATTTGAAGTATTAGATGATCAATAGGAATTCTTGAGATGAAGAAAATAAAAATTTTAGTGCAAAAATAGACAAGAATCGATGGAAATGAGTTTTAATGCCTAGTGTGTGTTCTAGGTGTTCTTGGTGAATTTTTGAAGGTTTGAATGAGTGTTCTTGGTGAGAATTATGAAGATTTGAAGAACAATAAAATTAATTATAAAATAAATTAAATAATTCAAAAAAATTGAGAATAAAATTAAATGGAAAATAAAAAGAAAAACTATTAATTTATTTTTGAGATATAGAATTGAGTAAAAATAAAAAAAAATAATTCTTTGTTAAGTAATTATAACTTAAGAGGGGAAAATTAAGTGAGTTAACTAATAGAGATTAAAAAGAAATAATAATATTAATTGAGAAATAAAAGAGGAGTTAGAGCTAAGAAAATAGAATTTAAAAAGTTGAGTATAAAATTTGAGACGAGTTAGTCGAGGTTGAGTCGTTCAATTGAATGAGAATTGAAAAAGAATTAAGCCTAAGTTAAAAAGAATCTCTTTTAAAAAAGGAAAAATAATTGTAGAATCGAGCATAAGAAATTTAATAAAGAGTTAAGTCGAGTTTGAGTTCGTTTACTCGATTAATCACAAGATTAATCGAAGAATTTCGAAATAAAAATAATAGAATTAGAATTAAATAATTAAAGGGATAATTTCTTAATAAAATAAGAAATAGTAAAGTATGAGAATAAAGAGTTGAGTTGAGCTTAGATGATTAAATAATGATTTAAGAAGAAATAAGACGACGAGTAAGAGAAACTTATGAGTAAGGATCGAGTAAGAGTTGTTCACTAAATTAAGAAAATTAAAAGAGTTTTAAATACTTAATTATTAAATTAAATAAGAAGTGTTAGAAAAACGAAAGAAAATTAAATAAAAATATGAGAATCGAGTTTAGTAATTAATGAATTTTTAAATGCTCATTTATTGATATTATGTTGAGTATTGAATGATTAAAAATACTTGAGTGACATCAATTGAGTTTCCTTTTTAAAACTTTTTAATTTGAGATAAAACAATGAAGTTGTCGAGTATTGAGTTTTGAATTATAAGTCGAGTTTGCTATGAGTAAAGAAAACGAGAATTTTATTAATGAAATCGAAATTATTAAGAATCGAGTTTTTATAGGAAGTTGAAATTCTATTAAATATAGAGTTTAAGAGTTTTTATTAACAAAAAGAAAGAAGATATATTAATATAATATAAGTAAATAAGATAAGAGTATGTATACGAGTTTGTGTATGTAGTTGAGGAAAGATGACGTATTTTTGAAATAGCGTTGTGTTTGGAGTCAAGAAATATTAAATAATTAATCGAGTTTTAAATTCAAAAATTTTATTGTTTGAATTCCTGTTTGATTTATTTAAGGATTATGAGATCATTATTAATGTTTATCTGAAGATAACTTATTTCAAAAATTGAGTTGAGCAGTGTCGAGTTAATAGTTGATCGAATATATTTGGGTTTATTTTGCTTGATTGAACTTATATGTTGAGTGAAATGTTTATGTTTCGTTTATTCGTGAAATAATTTGTTCATTTATTTTGGATGCTCGTTTATGACATTAATGGTTGTGATGACAATAGTTGAAAATAATGAATCGAGAACTCGAGTAGTATGATTAAGACGAATAGTATTTGCTCATTTAGTGGAAAGTATTAAAGTAATATTGACTTTAGAAACGAGAATGTGAGACGAAGTTATGTCTAGTAACCGAGTAAAGTTGATAACCGAGAACGAGAAAATCGAGAAAAGATATTGACTTAGAAAAGTTAAAATAATATAGAAAAGACCTGAGTCACGTAGAAGTCCTTCAGCCGAGCCCAAAACCTATTTTACGTCTTACGCGACAAAAGTCTCGTTCCTTATTCGATGTTGAATTGTGAAGGACCAAACGGGACGGAAAAGTAGCGAGGACAATCAAAAGAGTAAGCCGCCTAGCTAGTTCTTCGGAAGTCAGGTGGGCTTTCTGAACTAAAACCAAATGATGAATGCGTGTACTATTTATGTATTATGTGCGCTTTTCAAATTGATTGACTTGTCTAGATATTCTAAATGTTTTGGTATGCAATCATCTACGTGTTAAAGTTATTTAAGGTCCTGTGGACGCATGAGATAATAAAGGTCCTGTGGACGTACGGGATAAAGGTCTTATAAAATACGGGCAATGCATGCATTAGTTAAGGTGACTGTGAACCTTGCTTCGGTTGGGCCAGTCACGGTGTTCGAGGAGGAAGCCTACTTCTCGATACCACAGAAAGATAAGATGTAGATTGTTTCATACCTAAGTATAAATGTCTGTAGACGATTTCAGAAAAGTATGAAGATTTTTTTATGGCTCACAAGTGGTAAACTCTTTTAAAATGCTTATATCTAACCCTTGTGATGCAGCAAGAGTGGCAAGTCTAATCATATAGCTCTAATGAGCAGAGTTTTAAAATGTTTTGGCATGTGTTCACTGAGTACGAAGTACTCAGCCCTGCATGTATTTCTAAACGTGCAGGTTAGCAGGATGTGGATGGCATAGACAGCTTGGTGGCGTGTTTTACTTTTGAGACGAAAGTTAGCTGGCAATTACATGTCTTCATACATGTAGTTGTTGGGAATTGAGTCGATGTCTCCGCTGCGATATATTAAATGATGTCTTTTGATATGTTTTTGGATTATACTCTGATGCTTTGTTGAATTCACGAGCGATGTGCTCGAAACTATTTACCATTTTTCCTTAACTTTCAAATGATGTGAACTTGACATACTTATTCCTTTTTGGGTTTTCTTATATAAAATTATCTATGCTCATTGGATGTTTTATTGTGACTTGAAAGCATGCCTTTATTTGTTATCGCTTTCAGTCAATATTCCCTTGTTTCCCGAGAATGAGTCCCTTATGTGAGTTGAGTTAGTGCATGGTTTAGTATCGTTATTGTTGTTCGTCGCACCTCGGGAGTCGGGGTGTGACAAGACTCAAATCAGAACATTCTGATACATTGTATTTTCAAAAGTATATTTGAGTTATTAAACTCTGATATTTCAAATAAAAGAAAATGGTTATCCATGAAAATATTTTAGTGTACTCTATGTGTTCAAGATTCTTATGATAGCGATCGGAGTCCTTTATTGATCTAACACACTAGCAAATGGATGTGTACACGTGGTTAGAGTTCGGAGGGTTGATCACCATCATTTTCTAAGGAGGATATATGTTAGAATCCGATTGGTTAAGACCGGGATTTTGTTGTGGATAAAACGGAAAATTTAACCGTACCACGAAATGATAGGAATGACACTAGAACGACATTGTTAGCGTGCAAATGAAAAAAGTTTGATGTATCTTAAAAGTGGCTTTATGTTACGAAACCTTCTAAGTTTACGAGTAAAATTTGGATATACCAACTGTTTTGTTTTTATTAAAAATGGTTTATAATATCTTACCCACTGAGTACTCTAGTGCTCACGCCCAAAATGTTTTCAAAATGTTTTCAGGTTGGGAGGTAGTTATGGGACGCGAGACTGAGGAAGGGATTGTTATTGTAGTTATTGTATGCTTCCACTATACTTTTAGATGTGCAACTCTGAATATATTTCTCTTGTGTTTTTTATTATTTTTATGGAGAGTGTCTTGTGATCAGCTCCTCTTGGACCCTCGAATTCCCACTCTCTCATGATAACACCATTTGGTGAAGTAGATGGTCGACTCCTTTTGTTATGCTAGACACAGGTTTACCCCATATTTTATTTTAAGGAGTGTAGTGCAGTTTTATCGCCTCACTTTATTGTGTTTGTATGTTAAATTGCTACGTGAGTTAAGTAAACCCCTTTCTTTCTCACCTCTTTATTCCTCTCTGTCAGTCCCGATTTATGGGAGCCAGAATGTGACAGTTTCTGACATGCTATATGTATTATAGTTGAAGTTGTAGTCAAATTATCTTTGTTGGTGCAGTGAATGGGGTGACTCTCCCCTACTTGAATTATTTTTGTTTTTTCTTTTTCATTTCTTTCCTTGAATTATTTTTGTTACTTGTTTACCTCTTTCTTCTCCCTTTTTTCTTTTTCGTATCTTTATTTAAAAAAACAAATGATAAAAAGTAATTTTGGTTGGTTTCAGTTTTTTTTAATTCTTTTCTTCTTGTTTCTTTTTTGTATTTTCTTTTATTTTCTTTCTTCTTTTTTGTTTCTTTCCTTAATTTTTTTCCTCTCATTTTTCTATCTTTTTGTTTTCTTTTTTAATCTTTTATTTAAAAATAAAAATAATTTAAAGTAATAATTATCATGATGAAAAGTAAATTATTAAAATATAATCATTGAAAAATAATTATTGATATTAAAATAATGTAACGTTTCTCATGACTACTACTTTTCTTAATGATAATGTTTACATTTATTCATGAAAAATTGTATTTAGTTATTTGGTAAAGTAATTATTTTCATTAAGAAAAATAATTATTGATATGAAAAAATGTAATGTATCACAATCATTACTTAATAAAGTGACGCCTTGACCACTAGGCCAAGGACTAACATTTAGAATAAATCAGTATATTATCATATATATATTAAACATAGACGCGTTTTTCTTTTGTTTTTTTTGAATATGTTACGGGTTGGGTCAGATTGATGGGCCGAACCGGTTGCATGGAAGTGCAGCCCAATTTTATTTTGGTAGCATTTTATGCATGCTTTAATAAACGAAATAATTTGGAACAATAATGTCAATATGAAAGGGTAAGAAAGTAAGACAATATTTTTTTTATTACTCCCTCCATCTCATTTATAATAGTCAATATTCTGTTCATGACGTCTTATTATACTATTACATTATTACAATCATATTAAAAAAAAACAAAACAATTTTATTACATTTACAGTAATATTATATGCAATAAAAACTCCACCAAATATAATTTTTTTTTATAATTCTATTTTTCTTATTAGTAGGCACATTTGGTGTACACATGTCTACACTATGGGCCAAGTCCGGCCCGAATACTTACTTTTAGTAGGTACAGGTACAACATTCCAAGAATTTAATTATTTGTCACTGACAAATTGTTAGTATATAAATATATAATAATGTATTGCAATTTTTGGCAATTCGTTAAAACACTTTTTCTTTTCTTTTCTTATTTTATGACTGAACACAAATATATTTTGATATAGTTCGTATTCTTAATTCCAATCGTCAGAAATTGAGTGTTGAGAAAAATATGATAGATTGAGTGATGTTGAATGGTACGAGAAAGCTAGAATAAATTTTCTGTGTGGAAATTTTAATTTGATTAGGTGCTGTAAAGATGCAATCACTTAAATAAATGGATGTTGAAGGAAGGAAGACGAAGATTAACGGAGCCTGCCACAAAATGTTGAGATGTAGCTTTCTAACTTCTATTTCTGTTTCTGTTCCTTTTTTTTTTCCCGCGTCAGTAATTGAGAGGTTGAGTGATACTGTGACAATTTAGTTTAAATTTGATTTTCATTTTCATTGCAATCGGTTAATGGATTTGGTGGTCGTTGTATACCACTAAATAATTCCAGCAATCCTGTTAAGAATTAAAGTGAGTATAGCAATAAGTAGGGTCGAACCATAGAGAACTAGAGAATCACTTAATTATCCTAATAATCAATTTCCGTGTAGCCACCACATCTTAAATTTGAATTTTTAATTATTAACTAAGAAAATAAAGAAATTAACTAAATTGCAAACAAGATATTAATAAAAAGAAAAGTAATTCGGCTTCGAATAAATTCATACTAGTCTAGGCTTTGATCATCGACACAAAGATAAATTAATTCTCAAGGACCAACCAGTTATAGGGTATCGTGAATGCAGCGGACATACCCCAATCCTACATAATTACTCGATAGTTAGCTGTAGACGCCATACCTGACTCTTTCTCTTATTAAAACATAACCTAGTTGAAAACGCCAGACCTACATTCAATGCTCTAATAGCTTTTAGCTTTGAAGGAACCCGATTTAGACGAATTATCCAAGAATGCAAGTAATAACCCATATACCAATTTATTCCTACTACGAACATGGTAGCTTAATTACTAAGTAGCCCTATTCCAACAATTATGGATTGGAGGAACTAATTGACTATAATCTATTTTAATCTAAGCTGATCAAGGCTTAAACAAAATCGGAATTGACTTTCAACACAAGAAATAAATTGAAATCCTAACAAATTAACTATATGAACAATTATGTCTCACAGATTATTAAACTAGTGCTTCATTATTCTCGCCGAATTAAAAAATTAGCTACTCATATAACTATAAAACTAAGCACAATCAAATAAATAAAACAAAACATAACATTAATTTATGAAATTAAAATAGAATAAGAAACTTGTAACTACAAACTAAACAAATAGATCGAAATACTATGAAAGAAAACAAGCTCCCAAATTCTGCTCTAGTCGTGCGTCTTTTTCTCTAATATATGCGGCTGGAAATTGTAAAAATGAAAGTAAGGAATGTAATGTATATGGCGGCTTATACATATATAGATATGGGAAATAAGTTAGCTAATCCATTGAATATGGATATCTACATCTCATCTCAAGGATAAACTATTTAAGTTATGTATATGGCGGCTAATACATATTAATTGAGGCCACCTAATACATATACAGATATGTGTATTTGCATTTCATGGAGTATTTGCAATGAAAATAATCAATCTAAATTCTTTAGTATGTGATCTTGAGAAATGATTCGAGGAAAAGTTGAGCTATTAATTGAGATTATTATCTGAGCCAATGGCTGAGTTTAAAATATTTTAATTTTGTTGTTCACGATATTGAGCCTGGTATTTAAGATTAAGTTATATGAATGCAGATTTATTATGCGGGGGAAGTTGAGCTAATTATTATGAAAAGTTGCTCGAGTTATAATTGAGATAGCATGTGCGTGAGTAATTGAAGAACTTTTTTTTTGACAGAATCCGCCAACCTTCGAAGGTAAAGGCAGTCTCGTAGAAGCCGAGGACTCGATTCGCTCTCTTGAGCGAATTTTCAAGTTTCTTCGAGAATGTCTAGAATGTATGACGACCAACTTAAAGGAAGCTTTATTCGAGAAGTACGTGTGTAATACCTCGAACTTTTCTACGTTATTAAGTGCTTATTAAATAAGATTATATGTCTATATGATGAGTTTTGAGTGCTAAAAATTTTCAAGAAAATAATTTTTCTTGTGAAATGATGAAAATGTTCTTACGTGCTTTGATGTGATTTTTCTCGTTTCGATTATTTGAATCGAGTATGTGATGCATTGCTTGAGCTTATTATATGAGTTTGAGCTTGAGTATGAATTTCGGAATTTTCTGAGCACATTTATTTTTGATGAATAGTAACATTAACCGAGAAATTACTATTCATCGACTGACTCTGAATTTAGTCTAATTAGTTTCATTTGAATCTAGAATTTATTTTAAGACATTTGAGATAAGTCGGAGAATTTTCCGAGATCATTTGAAGAAGTTTTAAAAATAAATTGCTTAACGGCATAATTGGACGCACAATTTTTATGTTTTCTTCATTAGACGGAATCTTGATCTAAAAATTATACAATTAGATTTCTTAATTTATTTTGGGAGATATACGACGTTGTAGAGAGAATTTTTAATGTCGGGAAAGAGACGAGGAGAGTTATTAGACGTTTGAGGGATATTTTCTACCGGAAAACTTTTATTTTCGGGTATTCTTAGCAGATAAAAATCTGCAACTTATCCAAAATAGTAACCTTGATCTCCAAGACACTCTCATCTTCACGTTTCCGTGATCACCAAGGAGAGCAGCTCCTTCTTCATCCATCACCCTCTCTGTCGTGAGAAGAAGAAGAGCAGCAACTGCAGCAGCCTTCATCCTTCACCATCGAGCAGCAGCTCTTCGATTCCATCATCTCCACCACCGTCGAACCCTACACATATATACACCTCTTCATGGATTCATGCAAGTGCTTGAGGATTTATTTATGTAGATCAACACCTCCCTTTCCGAGATCATCTAAAGAAGTGAGCCTCTATCTTATTTATTCTTTTTCAAGCTTGAAACAAGCTTAAAAGCTTCACCATATCCATCAGTTTCTTAGATACAAAATAAGGGTTTGATTCTTATTTTTCAAAGCTATGATCTTGATGCGTTGTATATCTTTTCATGCAATGAAAGAAGTGAAAATGTAATACCCCAGATATTTTCTTCCGATGAGAAATAAAAAATTTCTAATTAATTAAGGCTTTGCACGCCTAAGCTAAAGATTTTCAATTCTAAGACTAACAGTGAAATGCGTTTCTGAAAATAAATTCCAGAAGTCGGTTGAATGACTACTGTATTAGGGTTTTCGCGTCCGATAAAATTTTCGCCCGAAAACTCAAATCGAAAAACCGTCTGATTTTATATTCACTTTTTTTGCGAGACGAGTAAGTTAGTAAAAATCCGTTTTTATTATTTTTTCGGATAAAATTTGGACTGTGATGTCCCGACTTTTTATCGGATTTTGAAAAACGAAATATGCTTTCCAAGTATGTGATTTATTTCTAATCTAACGGCCGAATTAGATTTCGTCGAATACGTAACTATCTAAGAAATTATTTCTCAACTTTTATAACGTCGTTCTAGACTCGGAAACGAGATATTTCCGACATTTTTGGCACACCCAAACGCCCCTTAACGAGTCATTCCCTTTGTTGGAGATATTTTATGACTTTATGGAATAGTATAAGCTTAGTCATCTCTCTCTCTCTCTCTCATTTCTCTCTCAAATTCCTCCATTGAAGACATCTCCTTCAAGCTTTCTCAAGCTCACAAGTCTCCCGTCTACCGATTGATTTCATTTCCGGCATCATATTTCGCAAGGTAGGAGTTTCTTCTACGATATGAACCGAACAAAAGCTTGATTCCATCATCTTTATTTTTTTTCGAAACATAGGAGGTGAAGAAGCATGATGATTCTTGTTTATTTCATGTTCTAGTATGCTTAAGAATAGATTTTATGGATCAAATCATGAAGGAATCATCCCCCCCCCCCCCCCCCCCCCAATATTTATGTATTACCGAAATTTTATGAGATTTTAGGGGTTTTGTTGTAGCTCAATTTTTAGATAATTGATTGATGGAATTATGTTCTATACGATGATAGATGGATGCATGAATTAATTTAGAATTTTCTAAAAATAAAAATAGAAATGTAAGAGAAGAACAAGTGAGGTTCTGATGACGAAGATGATATGATATGCATGAATTGTTAATAGAAATGGTATGTAGGATGTTTAAGGATGATGATATAATTTATTGAGATTTTTTTAAAAATAAAATGAAAAACGTAAGAGACGGAAACTTATCGATAAGTTGAAGCTCGATAATGTTTTTAGAATATGGTTTACATATTAGTGATGCTTGATAGATAATGATCGTTATTATAAAATTTGAGCGAAATCGGAGAACGTCGGATTTTTGCTAAGAGACGAAGAATCGTCGATAAGTCGAGATTAGATAATGATTTATGTTTGTGATTCGAACCTATGTTAATCTTGATAGTTAATGATCGTAACCGTAAAATTTGAACTAATTCTAAAAAGATTAGAAAGAGACGAAGAAACGAGATTTAACGTCGATAGAAAAATCAAATAAGGAAAACAAATTTGATATTAATGATTGTTGTCGTTTGACAAACGATATTGTAGTTGACGATATTTCCATCCGAGATACGAGATAATATGAGTTATAGATTATGAACGAGAAGTTGTTGAATGAAATAGAAATTGAAAATTGAATTGGTTTAGTAAATGGTTAGCGGAAAAAGGACGAGGTTATGCTCGTTGTTTGTTTAATCAAAAGACGTGAATGTGAACCCGATTAGAGAATACTGCATGTAGACTGTATTGAGATGGAAATTTCGTGAAAATAAAAGTGGAATAGTATTGATCGAACCTAGGGAATCGTGCGTCGATATTTGTCGAGAATTAGGGTTTTGCGCGACTGTTTTGCGACGTTTCACGGAAACTGTCATAACTTTTAGCTCGCTTAACGAAATCGAGATCCGTAAATTGGAGAGTAAACTAGACACCCGTGGCTTTCTTTTGGTACAAAGCACATCGCCTGTTTCGAAGTACCCTGTTCTATATGAACTTACTGACCTGTGCAGAAATTTCCAAAACTTGATTTCTTAAGTTAAATCCTTTTAACTTCGTTCCTTGTGAACTTCTAAGTCGTTATAAGTTATCGACTTCCATTTATCTACTGAACTAAGTGTTGAGTAATGAGCCAAGTCAGTTTATAAACGAGAATTGCTCGAGTCTCCTTTATTAGTTAATCAAAAGAAAGTAGTAAAGTGCAAAAGCCTAAAGGCCTAAAAGACTTAACCGATTCCGAATTTCTGTTTTCTTTTTAACGTCTCGATCAAATACTAAAAGTGTGATTATTTGCGATAAAAGGAGGAAGTTGGAGTTGAAGACAGGACGGAAGACAGAAGGTTAAAGTTTGTTCTGTAAACGATTAAGGTGGGCTTTTCTATCAAAATAAAATGAGCGTTGCTCGAAAGTGTTTACTTGTTGCTTTAATAAGTATGCATTAAAGTAACTATCAGTGCATGATGAATTGTTATATGTGAATTCTCTTGTGCCTCTCTGAGTTAGCCCACAGAGTGCTATCCAGAGTTTGGATTCTGAGTTAGCCCACAAAGTGCTATCCAGAGATTCCAACTAAACGATCAGATTCTGAGGTAGCCCACAGAGTGCTATCCAGAGGGACAGATTCTGAGTTAGCCCACAGAGTGCTAACCAGACGATCGGATTCTGAGTTAACCTTCAGTGTGTTATCCAGAATTAAGTGAACAGCAGTATAAGCCTTACGAGTGTTTGTGAAAAGATGCATGACTAATCTATACTAAGTATGATATGTTTTTGGCAATGTGCCCACAAAGTGCTTTATGTACTTAGCCCTGCATGTTTGTTTTTAAATGTGCAGGTTGAGTGACGAAGGCAGAGGAGGTTGAGTAAAGGTCTTACTTAAAGAAGTAAAGTTTAGTTGAGCCTCGATTTCACATTTAATATGTGATATCATTCTACGTCTTTCCGCTGCAAACTAATACACTTTTTGTTGTGTAATCTTTTCGGTTTAGGTTTTTCATACTTTAAACCTAGTCTTCTCTGATCACAACTTTGTCGAGCGATCTTTCGAGATTGACTCTCTTTTGTCTAATAAGAATCAGTTCATAGTATACTATCTTGGTTATAGATGTTAAATTATTCATTTATTCAGTAATTCTCCTTTCTTCCCCGCCTCTTTAGTCCAACCCCTAGTCGCAGCCCGACTTGGCCGTCCCTCGGGATTTGGGGTTGTGACAGAGTGGTATCAGAGCAGTCGGTTCTGCTCTAGTCAAAAGTTATTT
Source organism: Schizonepeta tenuifolia (assembly GCA_029490685.1). Classification (NCBI taxonomy): domain Eukaryota; kingdom Viridiplantae; phylum Streptophyta; class Magnoliopsida; order Lamiales; family Lamiaceae; genus Schizonepeta; species Schizonepeta tenuifolia. Next base: position 37,105,881 of record CM055959.1, on the reverse strand, counting down.
TTCTAGTGATACCACAAAATGGTATCAGAGCAATTGTTTCTGCTCTGCATACAAATCCCTTTCAGTAGTAAGGTGGAGTATTTGTATACATTCTACACCTGAGTCTTCTTTCAAGTAATGTTAGGTCGTAACACTAAGTTTAAGAGAGTAGACGACAACTCAACCTCCCGCCACGTCGACTCAACCAAAGAAGAAAAGTAAGGAAAGAATTTCAGAAGTATGATTTCTTTTAAGAAGAAATTTTGATTAAAGTATGCAAGAATTTGTGAATAAAGTATACAAGTATGATATGAATAAAGTATGCAAGTATGAATGTGATTAAAGTATAAAAGCTATACTTTGTGATATTACATGAACTATGTGAAAGTATGAATGCTATTGTATGTGAAATTATGTGAGTTATAATTTCTTTATTCAAAATGTTTTGTGGGCATGAGAATTTAGACGAATTCTAAGGCCTTCCCGATTCTTTGAGAACATAGACGTTCTAAGAAACGTTGGTTCCGAGATATCCAAGAAACGATCAGATTGGAAAGGACAGAATAAAGGGAATCAAAGCGAATAAGAGACGAATGTTACTCTCATATAAGTAACATGAACAAAGTAGAGTCGTTACATTGTTTTAATGATTAAGAACCAATTAAAAGTTTTCTTCAAGAAAAACTAAGAAGTCTAAGTTAAGATGATTAAGGTAAGATGAGATGGTTAAGGTAAGCTAAGAACCGTTAAGAGTTTGGTTGCAATTTGAGAAATTGCTAAGATGATTAAGATAAGTTAATTCCTTATTGAATGGGCGAGTGCTTAAAGCATGGAGTTGATGAGAATTCTTGATTCCTTTAGTTTCAAAATGCCGCCAAGAGTAGCGAATAACAGAAGAAGAGGACTCGGTAGGCCTAGAGGACCGAAAAGAGGTCATAGACAACATGAGAGGGAGGAAGATCAAGGACGTTAGGAAACCCCACCTCCACCACCACTATGTCGTGACATAGAGGATCTGTTCCTTAAAAGAAATCCACATGTCTTTAATGGATCAGAAAACTCGAGCGATGCTGAGCTTTGGGTAAGAGCTACAGAAAGAATTTTTAAACTTCTCAAATGTACTGATGAGGAGTGTCTCTCGTGTATTGTGTTTCAACTCACCGGACCAGCTGATTTCTGGTGGAAAACTAGGCAGAAGGTTATTCCGACAGAGCATCTGGCTCAGTTTACTTAGGATGAGTTTAAGGAAGCATTTTACGACAAGTACATCCCTAAAACCTATAGAGCAAAGAAGGAAGCAGAGTTCTACAGTCTGAAATAAAGGAAGATGACAGTGACTGAATACGATGCAACCTTTTGTGAATTGTCAAGGTATGCACCCGAGCAGGTAGATACCAATGAGAAGATAGCAAAGAAGTTCCGTGGGGGACTTAGACACGAACTAGGAATAGCATTAGCCAGCCATGGAGGACTGAGCTATACAGACATACTAGGACGAGCCTTAGACATGGAGGCAGTTGTGCCGGATGAACAAAAGATTGTAGCACCCGTACCAGCAGCAACCCAGGCTCCAACTCAAGACCATTACAACAACAATAACAGCGGCTTTAAAGGAAAAAAGAAAATGGGAAGAAGGAAATCAGGGTGGAAATCAGCGTAGCTTTCGACAGCCGAATCAGAATAATCAATCAGGACAATGGAGGGAAAATAACCAACAAGGACACTGGCAGGGACAACAGGCAGACAATAACCAAGGAAGAATCACTGTTCCTACCTACCCTAAATGTAACAGAATGCACTTTGGTAAATGTTTGGCAAACATTGACCGGTGTTATAACTATGGTCAGAAGGGACACATGAGAAGAAATTGTCCGAAACCATTGCAACCAGTAGGATCGAATCAGTATGGTCAGCCCCAACCCTTGAGAGCTAATCAAGCTCAGCCACATCCGCAACAACAACAGTCACAACAGCAACAAGAGTAGAATGCATGGACATTTGTGAATGGGCTAGAAGCACAGGATAAGGGCAAGGGTCACTAGGCAAGTAATTGACGTAACTCAGACTGGTAGTAGTCTAATTTTGTATAAACCCTCGTTGGAGGCAAAACAGTACTCGTTCAACGTATATGTTTATATGACCCCGTGAGTGGGCTTTGACTTCGTAAAAATTTCTTCTAATCGTGTTAGTTCAACTTGTTTAATAAGGAACTTGTTTAACTTGGGAAGTTAAAAAGTTTATAGAACTAGTATCGGAGTTATTACCAGTTTCAGTTGTGTGAACTTTTGAAGTGGAAAAAAAAAGGGTTTAGTAAAGTAAGTAAACGCTTAAAGTAAAGAGTTAATGAAAATGTTTGATATGGATATAATCCATGGGATGGAAGGATTATGATTGTGGTATCAATTACCATCTAGGAAAAGATAACGTTGTAGCTGATGCGCTGAGTCGCAAGACTCCAACTAAAGTATGGTGTCTCTTAATCGAAGAAGAAACACATGTACAGAAATTGAGATGATGGATTTGGAAGTGCTAGATTCACATGAGACAATAACTAAACCAAATAGCAGCACTAGTAGCTACACCAGACTTATGAGAGAGAATTTTAAGTGAATCCGAGAGAACGATTCAAGTATTAGAAGAAATGTTAAGGACGATAGTGTTAGATCAAAGTCTAATAGTATCAGGCTACGATAAGTATTATGCCTTACGAGGCCTTGTATGAAAGAGAAAAATCTAGAACTAGATTCGCTCGGTGAAGTGATAGATCAATTCTTTCAACAGATTCGAACCAAAGAGAAGAAGTCTAGAAGTGACGAAAGTCTTAAAGTGATGTATGACAATTTGACTTAAATTTAGAAAAATAAGGACAAGATTTTCCTCATGATTTTCCTGCTAAGGATTATTGTGATTATTTCTTCGCGTTCAGTATAAGCTTAGACGAAGCTTTATACGATTAGTAGATATCTTGAAAAAGATAGGTTTCAATGTTATATAGATTGGCCGTGTCGCCAAGTCTATGAAATGTTTATTATGTTTGCGTATCTCGTATGAGAAAGTACGTGTTCGATTCTAAACACGTGATTCATCAGCAAGACGTTGTTCTTGATTAAGTTATAAGTTATCAAGAAAGACCGCAATCGATCTTGGATCGAAAAGTGCGAGAGTTAAGAAATAAGTCGATACGATTAGTAAAGTGTTAGGGAATTACTACGGGCAAGAGGAAGCTACGTGGGAACTTTCGCGAAGGAGGTAAGCAAATTTCGGGACGAAATGTTTCGTTAGAGGGGTAGAATGTAATACCCCAGATATTTTCTTCCGCCGAGAAATAAAAATTTTCTAATTAATTAAGGCTTTGCACACCTAAGCTAAGGATTTTCAATTCTAAAACTAACGGTAAAATCCGTTTCTGAAAATAAATTCCAGAAGTCAGTTGAACGACTACTGTATTAGGGTTTTCGCGTCCGATAAAATTTTCGCCCGAAAACTCAAATCTAGAAACCATCTTATTTTACATTCACTCTTTTAGCGAGACGAGTAAGTTAGTAAAAATCCATTTTTATTATTTTTCCGGATAAAATTTGGACTGTGATGTCCCGACTTTTTATCGGATTTTGAAAAACGAAATATGCTTTCCAAGTATATGATTTATTTCTAATCTAACGGTCGAATTAGATTTCGTCGAATACGTAACTATCTAAGAAATTATTTCTCGACTTTTATAACGTCGTTCTAGACTCGAAAACGAGATATTTCCGATATTTTTGGCACGCCCAAACGCCCCTTAACGAGTCATTCCCTTTGTTGGAGATATTTTATGACTTTATGGAATAGTATAAGCTTAGTCATCTCTCTCTCTCTCTCTCATTTCTCTCTCAAATTCCTCGATTGAAGACATCTCCTTCAAGCTTTCTCAAGCTCACAAGTCTCCCGTCTACCGATTGATTTCATTTTCGGCATCATATTTCACAAGGTAGGAGTTTCTTCTACGATATGAACCGAACAAAAGCTTGATTCCATCATCTTTATTTTTTTTCGAAACATAGGAGGTGAAGAAGCATGATGATTCTTGTTTATTTCATGTTCTAGTATGCTTAAGAATAAATTTTATGGATCAAATCATGAAGGAATCATCCCCACCTATATTTATGTATTACCGAAATTTTATGAGATTTTAGGGGTTTTGTTGTAGCTCAATTTTTAGATAATTGATTGATGGAATTATGTTCTATATGATGATAGATGGATGCATGAATTAATTTAGAAATTTCTAAAAATCAAAATAGAAATGTAAGAGAAGAACAAGTGAGGTTTTGATGAAGAAGATGATATGATATGCATGAATTGTTAATAGAAATGGTTGTAGGATGTTTAAGGATGATGATATAATTTATTGAGATTTTTCTAAAAATAAAACGAAAAACATAAGAGACGGAAACTTGTCGATAAGTTGAAGCTCGATAATGTTTTTAGAATATGGTTTACATATTAGTGATGCTTGATAGATAATGATCGTTATTATAAAATTTGAGCGAAATCGGAGAATGTCGGATTTTCGCTAAAAGACGAAGAATCGTCGATAAGTCGAGATTAGATAATGATTTATGTTTGTGATTCGAACCTATGTTAATCTTGATAGTTAATGATCGTAACCGTAAAATTTGAACGAATTCTAAAAAGATTAGAATTTTAGTAAGAGACAAAGAAACGAGATTTTACGTCGATAGAAAAATCAAATAAGGAAAACCAATTTGATATTAATGATTGTTGTCAGTTGACGAACGATATTGTAGTTGACGATATTTCCATCCGAGATACGAGATAATATGAGTTATAGATTATGAACGAGAAGTTGTTGAATGAAATAGAAATTGAAAATTGAATTAGTTTAGTAAATGGTTAGCGGAAAAAGGACGAGGTTATGCTCGTTGTTTTTTTAATCAAAAGACATGAATGTGAACCCGATTAAGGGATACTGCATGTAGACTGTATTGAGATGGAAATTCCGTGAAAATAAAAGTGGAATAGTATTGATCGAACCTAGGGAATCGTGCGTCGAGATTTGTCGAGCATTAGGGTTTCGCGCGACTGTTTTGCGACGATTCACGGAAACTATCATAAATTTTAGCTCGCTTAACGAAATCGAGATCCGTAAATTGGAGAGTAATGAGCCTGTTCTGTATGAACTTACTGACCTGTGCAGAAATTTTCAAAACTTGATTTCTTAAGTTAAATCCTTTTAACTTCATTCCTTGTGAACTTCTAAGTCGTTATAAGTTATCGACTTCCATTTATCTACTGACCTAACTGTCGAGTAATGAGCCAAGTCAGTTTATAAACGAGAATTGCTCGAGTCTCGTTTATTAGTTAATCAAAAGAAAGTAGTAAAGTGCAAAAGCCTAAAGGCCTAAAAGACTTAACCGATTCCGAATTTCTGTTTTCTTTTTAACGTCTCGACCAAATACTAAAAGTGTGATTATTTGCGATAAAAGGAGGAAGTTGGAGTTGAAGACAGGATGGAAGACAGAAGGTTAAAGTTTGTTCTGTAAACGATTAAGGTGGGCTTTTCTATTAAAATAAAATGAGCGTTGCTCGAAAGTGTTTACTTGTTGCTTTAATAAGTATGTATTAAAGTAACTATCAGTGCATGATGAATTGTTATATGTGAATTCTCTTGTGCCTCTCTGAGTTAGCCCAAAGAGTGCTATCCAGAGTTTGGATTCTGAGTTAGCCCACAGAGTGCTATCCAGAGATTCCAACTAAACGATCAGATTGTGAGATAGCCCACAGAGTGCTATCCAGAGGGACAGATTCTGAGTTAGCCCACAGAGTGCTAACCAGACGATCGGATTCTGAGTTAACCTTCAGTGTGTTATCCAGAATTAAGTGAACAGCAGTATAAGCCTTACGAGTGTTTGTGAAAAGATGCATGACTAATCTATACTAAGTATGATATGTTTTTGGCAATGTGCCCACTAAGTGCTTTATGTACTTAGCCCTGCATGTTTGTTTTTAAATGTGCAGGTTGAGTGACGAAGGCGGAGGAGGTTGAGTAAAGGTCTTACTTAAAGAAGTAAAGTTTAGTTGAGCCTCGATTTCACATTTGATATGTGATATCATTCTACGTCTTTCCGCTGCAATACACTTTTTGTTGTGTAATCTTTTCGGTTTAAGTTTTTCATACTTTAAACCTAGTCTTCTCTGATCACAACTTTGTCGAGCGATCTTTCGATATTGACTCTCTTTTGTCTAATAAGAATCAGTTCATAGTATATTATCTTGGTTATAGATGTTAAATTATTCATTTATTCAGTAATTCTCCTTTCTTCCCCGCCTCTTTAGTCCAACTCCTAATCGCACCCCGGCTTGGCCGTCCCTCGGGATTTGGGGCTGTGACAGAAAATCCATCATATTTCCATCCTCCAAGCTGTCCAAAACTCCAAGCCAAGAAGAGTTTAAGTTTCATTTCTTTTAAGTATGATTTCGTTCATTTAAAGTTGTATATGTATATGTAAGTGAAGAAAATAAGGAAAGAATGCATGATTGACTTTATGTTTAGGCAAACCTTAGGTTTATGATATTGAGATGATGATTAAAATAAAGTTTAGAAGATGATTTAGGGTATTAAAAGATGAAAGAAAATAAGTATCTAAAAAGCCTTAAAATCGACTAAAAGAGAAAAATAGGAGAAAATAATTTCTTGATGAGTTTTGGTGATTATTTGATAATATGATGATGATGTATGCTTATTATGATTTTTCATGTGATTTATATGCATATATGTGATGATGAGAATTTTTGGTGAATTTAATACATTTTTATTGATTTTATTCAATAAAAAATAGAGAAAATATGATTAAATATTGATTTATGGATTTTATGATGTTTATGATGAATATGAGCATGACGATATATGAAAATATGATCTAGATGTGTTTTTAAGACAAAATATGAATTTTATGAATTTTTATGGAAAATTCGAAATATATGATAAAATGAAGAAAAAGGAATTTTTTATAATTTTGATAAAATATGATGATATGGATGATGATGATGATGTTAAGATGTTTACAAGAATTTTTGAGTGAGTTTACAAGCATGAAAATTGAGAAAATAAGAAATATAATTTTTAGTAATTTTTATGGAATTTTTAGAGCAAAAATCAAAAAAATGAGAATAAAAATAAAAATGAGTATTTTGATTTTCTTGAGTTAAAAATGAAGTTAAGAAGATGTGTTCTTCATGTTCATAAGAGAAATATGAAGATTTGAAGATGCTATAAAAAATTACAAAATAATTATTTTTTTAATTCGAAAAATTATAAATATACAATATAATGAGGAATTTCATTAAATAAAAATGAAATTGAGAAGAAAAAGATAAATTGAGTATATTTTGAGTGATTTGAGTAGGAAATAAAATTTCATGAATTTTCTTAAAGAAAATCGATATATATATATATATATATATATATATATATATAATAAAAAGAAATAATAATAAAAGAAGATATAAGTTTAATTACACAAAGAAAGATATTTCTTTGTAGATGATGTTGTTATAATTTTGATGATAGTGATATAATATGAGTTTGATGTAATGATAAAAAGAAATAGAATATTAATAATAATATTAATATTTATTTGAGAATAAAAGAGGAAATAAAATGAAAGAAGATAAAGTTTTCCCTAAGATAATGAGTTAGAAGTCAAGTATATGAGTTAAGAGTTAAGTTTTTTATATATGAGTTCATTTGTTTCAAATGAAGAGTTAAAATAAGAGATATTATTAGAAATAATAATATTAATATAGAATATTGAATTTAATGGAATATTTCCATTAAAAATGAAAAAGTTTGAGTTATGTGAATTCTAAGTGATGTTTATGCTCTTAAGTGTGCTTTGATGTTTAATTGATGTGATGAGATGTTAATCAAGTAAAGAGAAAAATAATAGAAGTTTGAAAGACGAATAAAATAAATGAATATATATGAGAAAAAGGATATTATTAAGTTTAAATATTTGAATGATTGAGTTCTTGATGATATATGAGATGTTAAGTGAATTGATAATGTTATTTGAGTAGAAATAAGCAAGTTTGCTCTTTAAATCACTTAAATCAAAGTTAAAACGTAGAAGTTATCGAGCGTAGACGTTTTGAAATGAAGAGCCGAGTTTTTATTAAATAAAAACGAAAATAAAAGTTTTTAATAAAGAGAAAGATTAAATGATGAATATTTAATGTTGAGTATTAAGTTGAGAGTATATACGAATATGAGTTCGTATCTTGAGGAAAATGATGACGTATTTAGAAACGGGAAATATTAATTAGAGATTTGTATAATAAATTAATTATTATTAGAGTTACTTGAGTTTAACGAAATGATTTTCGTTAAGAGTTTGAAGTTATAAGTTTTTAAAAGTTAAAAGTCGAACAATAAAGAGTTATTGTGTGATTATGTCTAATAAGACATGAATAATTTATGAAACTTCGATACTTGATTATGACTATGTGATTGAGTATGATTTTATTAAATTATTTACTTGAGAGATTAATCACCTATTTAATATAAGTGTTTGAATATTGATATCGATGCTTGATTATTATGAAAATGTTTGAGTATTGATGCATAATTGTGATGTGCAAGTTGAAGTGAACATTTGACTTTCAATGTGAATGCTTGATTATTGAAATAAGTGCTCAACTGTGTGTTAATGATTTGTGATGATAATATTTAAGATTTAACGTTATGATTTGCCGAGATCATATAACTTGAGTATATAAAAAGTGAAGACGAGTTAAATCGTAACTTATTAATTTGAGTAAAGATTTAAATATTATGTTAGAAACGAGAATCCGAGTTTGAGAAGCAATTAGAAACCGAGTAATGACGATGATTCGAGTACGAGAAACTGAGAAGATATCGATGGAGAAAAGCTAAAAAAAAAAAAAAGACCCGAGTCAAGTAGAAGTCCTTCGGTCAAATCCTAAGTCTATCCTACATTTTACGAGTTAATAAACTCGTCCTTATTCGATGTTATTTTGAAGGACCGAGCGGGACTGGAAAGTAGTCGGGAAGCGTAAAGTAAGCAATCTCGACTCCAATATACCAGAAGTCAGGTGGGCTTTTCTAAAACTAAAACCCTCATGAATGCTATTACTTATTGATTATTATTATGTTAGCTTTTGAAATTAATTGACTTGCCATTTATCTGAGTTTGGTATGATTTATCATCTACATGAGTTATATTATCCTGTGTGAGGCAGAAACCCACGTGTGGTTAATTGATTGATGAGGTGACTGTGAGCTTTACTTTGGCTTAGCCGGTCACAGTGTTTGAGAAGGAGGCCTATTTCTCGACACAATGTTGATGTGGTAGATGATTCATACCTTTATTATATATGTTTTGATTGCGCAGTCTGGATTTGAAAATGATAAAATGATTCACGCATTCACAAGTAAAATGTTTTCAAATGTTCTAACACTTGTGATGTAGTGGCAAGGCAAGTTCAATTATATAGCTCTAAGAGCAAGTTTTTAAACTGTTTTTGGCAATGTGTTCACTGACTACGAAGTACTCAGCCCTGCATGTATTTTTAAACGTGCAGGTTAGCTGTGGATGTGGATGGTGCGGATGGTTCTTGGTGGTGTGTTGTCTGTTGTGAGTTGAGTCGGCGACTACATGTCTCTATACATGTAGTTGTCAAGAGCAATGAGGTCTCCGCTGCAATGATAATCTTTTGATATGTTAATATTTTGAAATTCTCTGATTTGGTTATGATACAATGAGCTACGTGCTCGAAATAATGTTCTGATTCCTGTTGTCTTTCATATTATCTTGACTTGAAGTCGAGATACTTATCACTATTTTTGTGGAGCCGTTGTGAATTACATATGCTCGATCTTTGGCGAGTATTGTCTTGAAATTTGTTTATTCTTCTTATCGTTTTTGAAATCTTTAACCCTTAATTCCGAGTATGATTTATGTCGAGTTAGGTTTTATTTGTTGGTTTCATATCCTTGAATCAAATGAAATAGTGTTTGGTTACATCTCAAGTTGAGTTGTGACATAAGTGGTATGTTTATTTGATGGTTTCACCTTCACACTCCAATAGAGTCTGGTCGTTCCTACACACCAGATTTCGGGCTGTGACAACGTGCCAAGAAGTTACCATAAGCAGAAGGCGAATGAGCTCGCAAATTTGAGACAAGGAAATAAGTCAGTAGCCGAGTATGATCGTGAGTTCTTTGAGTTAGCTCGTTTCTCGCCCGACAAGGTGGATACGGAAGAGAAGATGTGAGAATTGTTTCGCACATGTCTGAGACAAGATATCCGAATAGTTCTTTCAAGTCAGAGTGGTCTAACTTACGCTGAAGCCCTTAACCGAGCCCTAGACATGGAGTTCGCTATGCAGCCCGAGAGAGGATCGCATTCTTCAGCGCCTTCTCAATTTTTAGGATTGATGATGACAACTGCAACCCCTCAACCCTCCCATCCGAAAACCACCCGAACAAGAAGTCGTGGCATGGAAAGGGGCAACAGCAGCAAGCTAAAAAGGCGAAACCTCAGAATGCTTGTCAGAGTAGCGCATCTTATGGACCCCAAGGACTCCCTTCTTGTTCAAAATGTTGACAACCTGGTCATTTCTCGAACCAGTGCCAAGTAAACAATACGGATCAGGAAGTGGAAGGACAAATCAGTATCATCGTTTGTAGATGAGAGCCATGGGAGGATCCCCGCAGCAGAAGCATCCCCAGGGTCAGCGCAGGCCACAACAACACTATCAGAGGGTGTTCACGATTGAGAAGAAAGCTGTAGTCAAGGACCAGGGAAATCTCGCAGGTATGGGAAAGCTAAAAGGTGTGGCAATTGTAATTTTGTTTGATATTGGTGCATCGCATTCATTTTTAGCTAGTGCTTGCATAGATACCCTTGGCCTAGATGTAGAAGAGTCGAATCAGGAGCTTAGAGTGTCAACCTCTTTTGGGCAGATATCCGTGTTTGTTTCGCGTGTTTGCTCGAATTTAGAATTTGAATTCGGGAATCGTAAGTTATCCGCCAAATCCCTGAATTTAATCCAGATGTGGGACGTAGATATAATTTTGGGTATGGATTGGTTGGCTGAGAATTTCTCGACGATTCGATGTGATCAAAGGCAGATTTCGTTTCAACCTCCAAGAGAAGAGCCGACCGTAGTTCAAAAAATTGAGAAGAGAAAAATGAGAAGTGTGTCGATTATTTCGGCTATGAAACCAGAGAAGTTGATGAGAAGAAAAGAAATACCCCAAAATTTTCTAAGTTTCTAAGTGCGTATTAAATAAGTTAATATGCTTATATGATGAGTTTTGAGTGCTAAAAATTTTCGCGAAAATAAATTTTCTTGTGAAATGACGAAAATGCCTTATGTGCCCTAATGTGATTTTTCTCGTTTCGATTATTTGAATCGAGTATGTGATGCATTGTATGAGCATTATTATATGAGTTTGAGCTTGAGAATGAATTTCGGAATTTTCTGAGAACTTTTATTTTTAGATGAATAGTAATGTAAATCGAGAAATCACTATTCATCGACCGACACTGAATTGAGTCTAATTAGTTTCATTTGAATCTAGAATTTATTCTAAGACTTTTGAGATAAGTCAGAGAATTTTCCGAGATCGTTTGAGCGAAGTTTAAAAATAAATTGATTAACGACACGTTTAGTCGAGCAGTTTTTATGAAATTATTCGTTAGGAGGAAACTTGGCATAAAAATTAGATAATTGGATTCCTTGATTTATTTTGGGAGAAATAAGACGAATTAGAGAGATTTTTGACGTCAGGAAAGTCGAGAAGGGTTATTAATCGTTTGAGGGAATAAAATAAAATAATAGGGATATTTTTTACCGAAAAACTAATTTAACCGGGCGTATTTAGCAGTTATAATCTACATACTTATCCACATTATTAAAGCCCTAAACTATTTCATTCTCACTCAAGAGAGTGAGAGCTACTCTCTCTCTCAATGTGACAACACACCTAAGCTACTCTCTCCCTACTCTCTCTCTCAAATCTCTTACGATCTCATCTCTCTCTCTCATATGATTTAGTTCATTCTCTAACTCCATAACTTCACATTCATCACCCTTTACCACTCCTTCTCTCCCTCAACTCTCTCTCTACCGAGATGAAGCAACAATAGCAGCTCCCCTTGCTTCTCTAATTCTACCGTGAAACAGCAAACTCAACTCTCTCTCTCTCTCGGTTTCCATCTCTTACGAAGGAAGCAACGATCAGCTCCTTCCCTTCATCTCTCCCTCTGCCAAGGAACACCAAGATCAGCAGCAGCAACAACTTTCTTTCATTTCTCTCTGCCGAGATGTAATACCCCGACTATTTCTACTGTCTTTAAAAATGAAAGTTAATAATAATTATGGCTTTGCACGCCTAAGATCATGAAATTAAATTCTAAGATTTACGGTGAAATCCCTTTTAGAAAATAATTTCCAGAAGTCGGACGAACGACTATTGTATTTAGGGTTTTCGCGTTTGGTAAATTTTTCGTCCGAAAACTCAGAATTAAAATCCGTCAGAATTTACATTCACTTTTTCTTCGATACGAGTTCACCGGAGAAAGTTAGTTTTTATGATTTACCGGGCGAATTTTAGACTGTCTAATCCCGACTTTTCTCGGATTTTGAAAAACGAATTAGGTTTTCCGAGCACGTAAATTATTTCTAATCTAACGGACGAATTAGATTTCGTCGAATTCGAAACTATCTAAGAAAGTATTTTTCGACTTTTTAATCATCGTTATAGAGCCGAAAACGAGATTTTCCGTCTAATAATTTCGCACCAAACATGCCCTAACGACTCACTATACTTTATTAGATATTTTTTTCTCACTTTAAGTCTAATAACATGAGTCATCTCCCTCTCCTTTCTCCCTCTCATTTCCACCATACACACACACTCCTCTCTCTCATTTTCTTCATTCATCCTCCATTAAAGCTCCAACTCCAAGCTTTTCACAAGCTCTTAAGATCTTCATCTACCGATCAATTCCATATCCGAGTCCATATTACGCAAGGTAAGAACTTCGTCTCCAATATGAACCGAACACAAATCCTTTTCCATCTTTTTCATTTTTTTCGAAAACTAGGAGATTAAGAAGCATATTGTCTTTTAATTGAATCATGTTCTAGGATGTTTAGAATCGAGTTCTACGGATCGAATCATGAAGAAAATCACTCCCCATTTCCTTAGGGTTATTACCGAAATTTTCATAATTTTTGGGGGTTTGATCATAGCTCGATTTCTTTGATGTTTGATCGATAGATTAGTGTTCTATATGTTGCTATTTGACTCTATGGATTAATTTAGATTTTTCTAAAAATAAAATTTGAAATCTAAGAGACGAAGAATGCATGATTCGATATAGTAAATGTTATGATATGCTCGATTGATTAATAAAAATGAGATATGCAATGTATGAGGATGATTATATATTTAATTGGGATTTTTCTAAAAATAAAACGAAAAACGTAAGAGACGAAGACGTGCCGATAAGTTAGAGCTCGTTAATGTTTTGATAATATAATTTGCATGTTAGTAATGCTCGTTAGACGATAATCGTTGTTGTAAAATTTGAACGAAAACGGAGAACGTAAAATTTATAGTAAGAGACGAACGATCGACGATAAGTCGAAATTAGATAATGATATGAGGATCTGAATTACGTATTTAGGAATCGTGATAGATGATGATCATAATCGGAAAGTTAGAACGAATTCTAATAACGTCGGAAATTTCACAAGAGGCGAAGAATCGAACCTAAGTATCGTTAGAAAAGACGAATAAGGAAAGTAATTGGATATTAATGATCGTTATTGATAAGTGAACAAGTTTGTAGTTGACGACATGTTCATCCGAGTTATGAAATGATAAGTTATAGTTGTGAACGAGAAGTAGAAACGAGAAGTTAGAAATTATTTTGGTATAGTACTTGTTTAGTTTGAAAAGACGAGTTTTTAATCGTCGTGCTTATGATCGAGAAATGAAAAGGAGTTCATCACGTATGATGATACGTGTTGACTGCCTTGAGTCAGTATTTTCGTGAAAAATAAGATGAAATGACATAAGTCGAACCTAGAAAACCGTGCGTCGATTTTATCGAGCATTAGGGTTTCACTCGGCAGTTTTGCGACCCTTCACGGAAACTGCCTTATCTCCTAGCTCGTTTATCGGAATTGAGATCCGTCAATTGGAGAGCAAACTAGACATCCGAGGCTTTCTTTTGGTATAGGGAACGTCCCCTGTTTGGAAATCCCCTGTTCTGTACAGACTTACTGATCTGTGCAGTAATTTCAAAAGCTAGATTCTTAAGTTGAAATTCTTCTCAACTTGAACTCTTTCGACCTTTTAAGTCGTTTCAAGTTATTGACTACCTTTTTTTCTACTGATCCAAGTGTCAAGTACAGAACTGAGCGAGTGTCAAATGAGATGTGTTCGTATCTCGTTTCTGTTTAATTAAAAGAGTTTAGTTTAGCGTGCAAATGCCTAAAAAGTCTAAAGGACTAAAACTTAACTCGATTTTTTCGTATTCGTTTATCGTTTGCGACCGAGTTTTTAAAGTATGAATATTTACGATGAAGGAGGAAGTCGACACCAAGGATAGGACGGAAGATCAGAAGACGGAAGCACGTGTCTTACTTCTGTATTCTATCGAGGTGGGCTTTTATATATGAAACAAAACGAGCAATGCTCGAAAACCTTTTCTTTATCGCTTTGATAATTGTGTTTTCAAAGTGATAATCATGGCATGAATTATTTGTTTTATGTGACTTCTCTTGTACCTTATGAGTTAGCTAAAAGGGGATAACTAAACGATCGGCTTTGAGTTAGTCAAAAAGGACTTTCAAAAGTTTAGTGTACACTGTAGTCTGTGGTGTATGTGGTATCCTGTTGAGGGGTAACCAGCCACGGAGAATTATGAACGGTCAAGATTGAACGTAACATTTATGAAAAATGTTTGATCAAGCTAAGTTATGAAAATGAGAAAGAAAATGTTTAGTAGACACGGGAGTTGAAAAACCCCGATGTGCTACTGAAATGAAATGCCTGATTATTAATACTTATGATTATGTTTTCGGCAACGTGCCCACTAATTACTATTGTACTTAGCCCTGCATATGTTTTCTAAATGTGCAGGTTGAAGCGATGGAAGCGGCAGGGGTTGAGTTAAGAGTTGTCGATAAACAACCCCCTGAAAATATCACAACCGAGTAAGCAGACTCAGTTGGAATCACAACTGAGTAAGATAACTCAGCTGTGAGAGTGGTGATGTGCGGAATGTGGTGGAAAATAACAACTCGTAAAATAACTCACGCTCAGTTGCACGGTCGGTCAATAACCAAGACAGTTGATATGGAAAGATGCAGTTTGTATGCTGGTTAGTTGGTCAGTTGAATAAGCAATAAATAACTGAATAATAAACACAAACACACAAGGATTTCGTGGTTCGGAGATAACTCCTACATCCACGGGGAGTTGTGAGTCCACACAACTCATTCCAAGTTCTTCTGGACAAAAACCACAAAGCTTACGCGGGCTTTGCAACCGTTAAGATAAGTTTACGGGTACTTATCAACCTTACAGATAAGTTTACGGGTACTTATCAACCTATCTACTCAATTCCGGGAGGAGTAGGGTCCTAACAATCCTTTTGAGAGGATGTGTGAAAAGGTGGGTATCCAACTAATAGCTCGAACAAGAAGTGAGCTAGGATCTAACATTCTACGAACTCTCAACTAGTGATGTTCTCAAGGTTGGATCGAAAAACAAAGAGACAGAATCTAACACTCTAGAACTCTCAACTAGTGATGTTCTTAGAGGATAACAGCAGTTTTGCTTGAGTGCAGAATAAAGTCGTTCTTTCGCTCGTATATCTCTTCTCGCACTTGTCTGTCTCGTAAGTCTTGGTGAATGAATGAAGGCCTCTATTTATAGGCGGAGAGAATCAACTAGTCGTTGGATGAGCCGTTGATCTGTGTTCTTTGAAAGTGATGGCTTGTCTCTCATCTCTGCAGACTTTCCGGATTTGGCAACTGAGTGCTTCTGCTTTCCATTTGAGACAGCCTTGTGTTGGGCCAAATGAGGTAATGACAGAGAGTCAAACCTTCACGTGACTTCCTTATTTGAATTTCAAATCTCAACATTAGTCTTTCAACATTGGATGGTCGGTTGAGAAATGTGATCTTCATCTGATTTGTCTTCAGCTGATGTTCTGTCTGAATGTGAACAGTTGAACCTCAGCTGTCTTAAACTTCATGTTGTTGATTGTGTCAGTTCGAGTCCTGCAACTGATGTTCTATCTCTTGAACGCTCAGTTGTCTTTCTGATGTTCTGAATCTTGAATGCTCAGTTGGCTCGAACGCTCAGATGACTTTCATCCATGTGATGTTCTCTTACAACTTCCCCCTTTTTAACTCTCGTCTGATGAACGCTCAGTTGTCTTTCTTACAACTGATGTTCTATCCGAGTGAAGCCTTGTTGCCGTCTTCAGCTGGAGACGTGTAAAGATAAAATCTTAACATTGCTCAAACAGCGAGCCTAACTACTAACATTAGGATTTGGCAAAATTTACTCGGTTGGGGTCAGTTGGTTTTGGAATCAATCAAAACTTTAATTAATTTCCCAACAATTTCCCTCTTTTTGATGATGCCAAAACCCTCATAAAAACCTTACAGATCAAATTGATCTAAACCCTACTGACCTATCTAAAATCTCAGCTGAAATTCTAGACAGTCTATAAGATTAAAACATCAAAGGGTTAGCACAGTTATAACATGGTATTGAAATAACTTTGCGACTCAGAGCTTGGACAACTAGAGATTGTACGTCAAGTTGAATCGGATAACTGATGAAAGTTTTCATTACAACTGATGGTTACAAAGTAAGCACAAAAGATCAAAAATTACATCAGTTGCTCAAAAACTAACTGAGCTAAAACTTTAGCCCATACTTGCTAAACATTCTAACAAAAATTTCTCTTTTTGCTTCTGACTCCTTCGAAATGTCAACCCCGTGCTCTCGGCAAACTTGTCTTGCCTCAGCTGCTATTTTCTGTCGGTTGGGGTTTCGAGAGTCTGGGAGGAAGGGAGGCTGATATGTAACCTTCTGAGGGACCGGGACTGTGTTCAAATCCAGTTTTGCATCTATCATTGCTCGCCTGAACTGGTTGAACATGCCCGGGTCCCCAGTGTGCAGCTCGGTCAGCGCTTCCTTGAACGCTCTCCTCGGATCATTAGTTGAGAATACCTTCCTATAATAGAAGTCATTCACAAACTCCTGTTTGAATGACTCCCAGTACTCGTTCCACTCGGCTGGCATCCACTTGTCCACGTGCCTGAACCGACTTTGCTGCTTGACCTTTCTTGGCAGCCTCTGTTGTTTCAGCTTTGCCTCAGCCTTTACTTGATGTTTATCTATTCGGCGATGGCTGCGGGAGGCAATGTTCCAATCCAGGTTCTTGGTGACTTTGTCAAGCTCCTCCTCGAACTGGTTGATTTTTTTCGCTTGGCTGGCAGCGAACTTTTTAATCCAGTCGGGATTTATGTAATCTTTCTCAACAACATCCATAGCCTTGGTAGCAGCAATACAGTCTTTGGTTGTGATACCGTCGAGTTCCGCATCAAGGTCAGCTGCGATCTCGGCTATGGAGTTGTAGGAAACTCCATACTTCTCCGCCTGCTCCAAGTCCTTAGCCATTTCAGCTCCGCCGACGTCGGTTGGCTTGGGAGTGGACTTCTTCTTCTGGGTCTTCTTCTTCTGCTGGCTTTTCTTCAGCTGAGATTCTTTGTTAGCTGGCATCTCTTCCTCAGCCTGGGTCTCATCTTCCCTCTGCATCTCAACTTCCCCCTGCAACTCCTCTTTCCCCTTTTTATCTTCCCCCTTTTTAGCATCAGCAACAAGGCTTGCTACTGATCCATTCAGAGAGGTGAGTTGTTGTTCAGCTTGTTGGATGCAGTTGAAGAGTTCATCAACCGCGCACTCTACTACAACCTTCTTCGCCAGTTCAGAGTCATGGCGCTATTGTTCGGCTTTCCTCAGAGTAGCGAGGTTTTCATTGACTTCGGTCTGGAAAGCAACGAACTCATACCATCTTGACTCGAACCGAGACTCCCATTCTTGGTCTTGAGTCACTTGGGATTTGGCGAGGTTGGAATCAGATAAAGACTTGAACACGTTCAGATCGAATTTGATTCCATGAACGGTTGTCCTCAGTGCGTTGATGTTTTGGCTGGTGGAGGTTGAGAATTCATCCAGCTTTATCTTCAGTGAAACATTCTCCTCCAGCAGCTGCTTGTTCTTCTCCTCCTGTGCTTCCAACATCCTCAGCTGATCTTTTTTGTTGTGCTGGAAGTTGGCAAGCATCTTTATCCTTAGCTGGTTTACCCTCTCAGCTATCAGCTCACAAATTTCTTCAGTTGAGGGTGCTGGCTGATCAGCTGGAGCTTGGTGTTCAGATTGTGCTGGCTGGTCAACTATAACCATGGCTTGACAGTTGGCCAGGTACAGTTGAAGCTCTTCTTCTTCCTTCTTGGCGGCTGCGGCGGCTGCATCAAGATCAACAATAAAATCAGCAGATTTTGTAAGCATGTTGTCCAGGAAATTGATGCAATCTTGTTCAGCCTTTTCCCTCGTGTCTGTGCCTTCCGCCTTGCTGAGGTCTAGACGACGCGTCAGCAGCGCAACCTTATTGTTGTAGGCAACCTCCAGATTGGTGTAGTTGAAGTAGTCTCTGATGCGTGACTCGTCTGCCTTCAGCTAGTTCCAGCCGTGTACCCTTATGGTATCTTCCTTCACATACCAGTGACTGAAGATGAGGTTGAACTGATACAGCAGCTCGGTTCCAAGCTTAGCAAAAATCGGCATGTCGCACGCTTCAGGGAACATCCCGATCAGGTTCTGGAAGCAGTAGGCCACCTTGCCTTCATGCTCCAACGCGATGGCCTGACGATCAGCTTCGTCATCGATTGGGGAGGGAGAGAGATTTTCATATGGCATCAGTTCAATGGTTTCTTCAACATTGGCCAAAGAGGTGGTCTCAATGTTGGCATCGAGCTGAGAGCTCGGAATTTCGTATTCTGTGGGGAGGGGGGTATCAACTGGTTCATCAACATTAGCAGAAGAAATGGTCTCAATGTTGCCATCGAGCGATGAGCTCGGAATATCTGGCTGTGTGTCGGTTGAGAGAGTGAGAGTCTCCTTGGGCGGTACGGCATCAGCTCCTGCCGTGGGAGAGGTTGGAATGTCTTCTGTTTCCTCAGAGGAGGAAGAAGCGACCGAGGACAGATCCGTTTCCATCCCATCAATCATGTCTTTGTGGGGAACAACCTCGAAGGCAGCCGCATCAGCTGAGTGACTTGACTCAGATGGCTCCTTCTCAGCTGGGGTCTCCTCAGTTGGTGCATCCTCAGCTAGCATATCCTCAGCTGGCACATCCTTAGCTGGCACATCCTCATGTCGACTCGTCTAAACCGAGGACTGAGTTGACCTTCGTCAGTTCACCTTGTATTCATTTCCCTTCAGAATTGAGAACAATCTTTCAGTTCTCATCTCACCAAGGTCAGCTCGGCTCTCATGGATATTGGTGAAGGTATCCCACTCAGCTGGTAGAGCTTGTAATACTTTGAGGTTGATTTCTCTCAAAGTATATTTTCCTCTTTGGATGGACTGGATCCTTCTGATGATGTCCATGAACCGGAGCTCTAACTGATCAATGATTTCATCAGTTCTCAGACAGAAGTTGTCAGAGTCTTGACAGGCATGGGAGAATTTGTTTTCCTTTCTTTCGTCACTCCCTTCGCTAAGAGATGCCAAAATATCCCACATCTCCTTAGCGGTGTCGCACTCTTCTATCCACGGGAGATAGTCTTGTCCAACAGTGGACATGATAGTGCTCTGAGCCCAAATATCCAACTGGCTCACTTTGGCTTCCTCTGGAGTGAAGTCTTCTGGCTTCTTCTCCACTAACTCCGCAGTTGCATCCCCATTATTGGGATTTGTAAGTGTGCGAGTGACCTTTTCTCTGATGATGATTGGTCCAGATGTAAGTACTGTTGTATTCTATGATGCTTTGACAGTAGAATCTTCTTCATCCGAGTTCTTCAGGATGTATAGTTCACAACCGAGAACATGACCACGATCTTGTCTTTAACATCCATCTGCACACACAAACAAAAGACAGATACAAGCAGATATGCACTAGCGTAAAAAAAAGATCTGTTGAGTTGACCACTGAAGAAAACACCTCGAATTCACACCTCGTGAAACAGATTCAGCAGTCTTTTGAACCATTGCTCTGATACCACTTGATGGTCCCGATACGAGTTCTGGTGTATGGGGGGGGGAGGGGAATACACCAGTTAAGAATTTTTAAAACAACCCCTTGAAAATATCACAATTGAGTAAGCAGACTCAGTTGGAATCACAACTGAGTAAGATAACTCAGCTGTGAGAGTGGTGTTGTGCGGAATGTGGTGGAAAATAACAACTCGTAAAATAACTCACGCTCAGATGCACGGTCGGTCAATAACCAAGACAGTTGATATGGAAAGATGCAGTTTGTATGCTGGTTAGTTGGTCAGTTGAATAAGCAATAAATAACTGAATAATAAACACAAACACACAAGGATTTACGTGGTTCGGAGATAACTCCTACGTCCACGGGGAGTTGTGAGTCCACACAACTCAATCCAAGTTCTTCTGGACAAAAACCACAAAGCTTACGCGGGCTTTGCAACCGTTAAGATAAGTTTACGGGTACTTATCAACCTTACAGATAAGTTTACGGGTACTTATCAACCTATCTACTCAATTCCGGGAAGAGTAGGGTCCTAACAATCCTTTTGAGAGGATGTGTGAAAAGGTGGGTTTCCAACTAATAGCTCGAACAAGAAGTGAGCTAGGATCTACTATTCTACGAACTCTCAACTAGTGATGTTCTCAAGGTTGGATCGAAAAAGACAGAGACAGAATCTAACACTCTAGAACTCTCAACTAGTGATGTTCTTAGAGGATAACAGCAGTTTTGCTTGAGTGCAACTGATGTTCTATCTCTTGAACGCTCAGTTGTCTTTCTGATGTTCTGAATCTTGAACGTTCAGTTGGCTCGAACGCTCAGATGACTTTCTTCCATCTGATGTTCTCTTACAACTTCCCCCTTTTTAACTCTCGTCTGATGAATGCTCAGTTGTCTTTCTTACAACTGATGTTCTATCCGAGTGAAGCCTTGTTGCCGTCTTCAGCTGGAGTCCTGTAAAGATAAAATCTTAACATTGCTCAAACAGCGAGTCTAACTACTAACATTAGGATCTGGCAACATTTACTCGGTTGGGGTCAGTTGGTTTTGGAATCAATCAAAACTTTAATAAATTTCCCAACAGTTTTGTACTTATAACTTAGAATCTTTGAGATCTTGTTCGAGTGATCCTTCGAGACCAACTCCTTCTTTTGTTAATGAAGTCTTGTTCATATAAATTATTCTGTCTTTAATGTTATGTCTAATCTTTCATCCCCTTTCTTCCCCGCTTCTTTAATCCAATCCCAGTCGCACCCTGGCTTCTGCCGTCCCTCGGAATTTGGGGCTGTGAAACGAGAGAAGTAGCAACCAGCTCTCCATCATCTTCTCTTCATCCCTGCTGCAAGAAGATTAAGGAGCAGCAGCTCCCTTCCGTTTCTTTCATCATTGTCAAAGAAAAGGGCAGCAGTTCATCTCGCTTTCTTCTCCTTTCACTACCGAAAGAGAGCAACCCTCTCTTCCTTCACCATCTGTCACACCCCGACTCCCGAGGTGCGACGAATGACGCTAACACTACTAAACCATCTACTAACTCAACTCAGATAAGGGAATCATGCTCGGAAAACCAGGGGAAATATCAACTGAAAGTGATAACAAACAAGGCATGCTTCCAAAATAAAATGAAACAACCAATGAGCATGGATAATTTACATATCAAGTCCGAAACAGAATAAGTATATCAAGTTCACAAGAGACGAGAATAACGGAAAAACGATAAATTGTATCAAGCACATCGCTCGTGAATTAGAACAAGTATCAGAGTGAAATTCAAAAACATAATAAAAGGAACATCATATTATATTGCAGCTGAGACATCGACTCAAATCCCAACAACTATATGTATGAAGACATGTAATTGCCAGTCAACTTTCGACTCGACCAAAAGAACACACCACCAAGCCGTCCACGCCATCCACATCCTGCTAACCTGCACGTTTAGAAATACATGCAGGGCTGAGTACTTCGTACTCAATGAACACATTGCCAAAAACATTCTCAAAAACTTTCTCTTAGAGCTATATGATTGAAAACTTGCCCCTCTTGCTGCATCACAAGGATTAGACATATAGATAACTGCTTTAAAAGAATTTTCCACTTGTGACAGCCATAAAATATTTTTGTTTTGAAAATCGCCTGCGCAGGCTAAACTTATATCTTAGGTATGAATCAATCTACAACTTATCTTTCTGTGGTGTCGAGAAGTAGGCCTCTTCCTCGAACACCGTGACCGGCCCAACCGAAGCAAGGCTCACAGTCACCTTAACTAATGCATGCACTGTCCTGTATCTTACATGACCTTTATCCCGTGCGTCCACAGGACCTTTATTAACTTTAACACGTAGATGATTGCATACCAAAACATTTAAAACTCAGGCAAGTCAATTAATTTAAAAAGCGCACGTAATACATAAATAGTAAACGCATTTATCATTTGGTTTTAGTTTAGAAAGCCCACCTGTCTTCCGAAGATCTAGCTAGGCGGCTTACTCTTTTTGTGTCCTTGGTACTTTCCCGTTCCGCTCGGTCCTTCACAATTTGACATCGAATAAAGGAATAAGACTTTCGACTCGTAAGACGTAAAGTAGATTTCGGTTTTGGATGAAGGACTTCTACTCGACTCGGGTCCTTCTATTTTTATCTTTTCTAAGTCAATATCTTTTCTCGATTATCTCATTCTCGGTTCGTCAACTCTACTCGGTTACTAATTACTTCGTCTCACATTCTCATTTCTAAATCACTTCTACTTAGCATTTCTCACTAGTCAAGGAGATATTACTTATCTCGACTACAATACTCAAATTTTCTCTCGAATTCTCGATTCGACTAATCATCATTTCAATCAATCATGTTGCATATATAAGCATTCTCAACAATCGAACAATTGATTTTATCATAACAAAACATAATCACTTTATTTAATCACATAAGTTCATTCAAGCATAATAAAACTTAACATAGAAATTCAATCAAACATGCAATCTCGACATGATCCATATTTCAAATTCAATTAACAATTACTCGACATAGCTCGACTCTAATTTTGGAAAATACTTACTTAATAATCAAAACTCGATAACTTCATTGACTTATTTCAAATTAAAACTATTTGAAAAGCAAACTCAAATATCACTCGACTTATTATCAATAAACGAGTATTCAATAAACGAGTATTTAAACATTTACCAATTACTAAACTCGATTCTCATATTAAAACAACTCTTATTAAATTTTCTTTCGTTTTTCTAACACTTCTTATTTAATTTAATAATTAAATATTAAAAACTTTTTTTAATTTTCCTAATTTAGTAAACAACTCTTACTCGATCCTTTACTCTCAAGTTTCTCTTACTCGACTTATCTCTCCGTAAACTATTATTTAATCATCTAAGCTCAACTTAACTCTTTATTCTCATACTTTACTATTTATTATTTTATTAAGAAATTATCTCTCTAATTATTTAATTCTAACTCTATTATTTTTATTTCAAAACTCTTCGGTTAATTTTGTAATGAAACGAGTAAACGAACTCAAACTCGACTTAACTCTTCCTTAAACTTCTTATGCTCGACTCTACAAACATTTTTCTCTTTAAAAGAGTATTTATTTAATTTAAGATTAATTCCTCTTTCTTAAATTCTCGTTCAATTGAACGTCTTAACCTCGACTAACTCATCTCAAATTTTATACTCAACTTTTAAATTTTATTTTCTTAACTCTAACTCCTCTTTTATTTCTTATACTAATATTTTCTCTCTTTTTACTTGTCAATCAGAATTATTACTTTTTTTTAATCATTTTTATTAAACTCACTCAGTTTCTCTTCTTAAGTTCTAGTTACTTCACAAAGAATTATTTTTCTTTGTTTTTACTCAATTCTATATCTCCCAAATAATTTAAGAATTATTTTTAATAATTAATTTAATCTATTTTATAATTAATTTTATTGTTCCTCAAATCTTCATAAATCTCACCAAGAACACCTAGAACACACACTAGGCATTCAAACTCATTTCCATCGATTTTTACATAATTTTGTACTAAAAATTTCATTATCTTCGTCTAAAAAATTTCTATTGAACATCTAATACTCTAAATTAACACAATCACACGCACAACATCAAATCCTCAAAACTACTAAAATCATCTAAATATCATTCTTCCATAAAACTCATAAATATCGATTTTCTCATATAACAACATAATAATTAAAATCTTTCACTCAATCCTATTTTCATGCTCATAATAAACTCATAAACATCATCAAATCATCAAACAATCATTAAATCAAATATTTCTAATTTTCAACCCTATTTTCGGTTTCAACATAGAAATGGGTGAATTGTTTTTCTCATTTCTCATACACACATATCATTCCAATCATCATCAAGAAATCATTAAGAACTCATGGAAATTATTTTTCTTTCTCTCTTTTCCTCACTTTCGGTTTTCATCAAATTTTTAGGAATTTTTCTTTCTCTTTTCTCTTTTAATTCTTAGATCGATTCCTAGGGTTCGATTTCCTAATAATTTCCTCACTTCAATTTTTACATTTCAAACCCTAGTTTGCCTAAACATAAATGAAATCATGCATATTTCCTTTCTTTAGGCTTATAGATTACATATATACAAGAAATTAAATAATTAAACATACTTTAAAGAATTAAATCAAAGCTCTCCTATTGAAGATGGTTGGACCGAAAATGGAGGAATTGAGAGCTCAAGTCTTTAGCTTGGAATTTCCATGGAGGATCTCATCTTGAACCTCCAGAAAAATAGAACAATAATTAATCATCTCTTCAAGGGCGATTATGCCGAAAATTAGAGAAAAATAGAGATGATTTTGATTTGATATTGAACTCAATAATTGATGAATTTGTTACCTCTTGGATTAGGGTTTGAAGAACTAGGATGATGATGATCTTGTTGAAGTTGGAAGCTTGAAAATTTAAGCTTCAATGGAGTTTTTCATCTCTATGTGTTTGTGTGTGTATGTTACGGTTTGGAGAGGGAAGAGAGAAGAGAGAATTTTCTTCTTCTTCTTGGGTAGAACACGGTGAGAGAGAGAGTGTGAAATAGATGAATTGAATTTAGTAAGCTTCTCCAAAAAGATAAGAATTATGACTAAGTAAAGGAATATAATCATTGTTATTCCATGTAGAGTAGAAAATAGGTATAATAGGGTAGAATATAATTATTAGGGAGAATAAAATTTTGGGAGAGAGAGAGAGGAGCTATGTCGGCAAGAGAGAGAGAAGAGAGAGATAATTATTTGATTTTTAACTGGTATAATTTTCTCCGGATGAAAAAGTTTTTCGATAGAATATACCGTATCATTTCGTTTATACTAAAAACAGCTACAAACTCTCCTCGACTCGTTTCCGACATCGAAAACAACTCAACTCTATCTTATGTCTCACGAAATAAATCAAGGAATCCGAATATCTAATTTTTAGGTTAAAATTCCAAGTAACGAAGAAAAACCTAAAAATCAATCGGTCAATTATTCCAGTAAGAACTAAATTCTTAAAATTCTCTTATATGGTCTCGAATGAGTTTCTAATATATCTCAGGGGTCCTAGAATTAATTCTAGATTCAAAAGACACTAATTATGCTAAATTCGGAGTTCGTCGGTGATAAGTGATTTCTCGGTTTATCGGCACTAATCGTCAAAAGTGAAAGTTCTCAGAATTCTCCGAAATTCATACTCATGCTCATTCTCATATAAATAAACTCAATCAATGCATCACATACTCGATTCGAATAATTGAAACGAGAAAAATCACATTTAAGCACATAAGGGCATTTTTGTCATTTTTTTAAGAAAATTTCTTTTCTTGAAAAATTTTATCACTCAAGGCACATTATTAAAATATATAAACGCATTTTGGAACGCGCTCAAAGACTTGTAAAAGTTCGGGATATTACACCATCATCTTCGACATACATATATACATATACCAAATAAATTCCTCCATGCAAGGAGCTTGAGAGCTTGGATCCTTGATGTTGTTTTCATCCTCAAACTTCAAGATCAACAAGATAAGTAAGTTATCATATTCTTCACTTCCATTCAAGCTTAAGACAAGCTTTGAGGAACCCTTATTTCCATCGATTTTTCTTGAATTTTAAGTAAGGATTTGATCCTTATTTATTCAAGTCTTGATCTTGATGCCTTGTATATATTTTCATGCAAGAAAAGGAGTGAAAAATCCATCATCTCCATACCCTTCAAGCTGCCAAAAATACCAAGCCAAAGAGGAGTTTAAGCTTTTATTTTCTAAGTATGTTATCTTTAAGTTTATGTATATATGTATATGTAAGTGAAGAAAATAAGAAAAAGTATGCATGGTCTACTTTATACTTAGGCAAACCTTAGGATTATGATGATGAGATGATGATTAACAAGAAGTTTAAGAACCAATCTAGGGTTTAAAATTTGAAGAAAGCAATATTTCTTAAAAAGATATAAAAATCGATCGATAAGAAAAAAATAGGAAAAATGAGTTCTTGATGATTATTTGATGCTATGATGATGATATATGTCTTTGATGATGATTTGAGTGATCTATATGAGTTTGAGAATTTTTGTAAATTTTTATGAATTTTTATGAATTTTATTTCATATTAATCGAATTAATTGAGTAAAAAAAATTGAGAAAATATGCTTAAATGTTGATTTATGGATTTTATGATGTTTATGATGAATATGAGCATGATGTGTAATATCCCGAATATTTCTTCTGTCGCTAAAATAAAAAGTTGTTAATTAATTAAGGCTTTGCACGCCTAAGTTAAGGAATCTCAGTTTTAAGACTAACGGTGAAATCCGTTTCTGAAAATAAATTCCAGAAGTCGTTCAACCGACTACTGTATTAGGGTTTTCGCGTCCGATAGAATTTTCGTTCGAGAACTCAGATCGAAAAACCGTCAGACTTTACATTCACTTATTTTGCGATACGAATCTTCTGGTAAAAGTCAGTTTTATTTATTTTTTCGGGCGAAATTTTGGACTGTCATGTCTCGACTTTTCTTTGGATTTCATAAATCGAATTATGCTTTCCGACTAAGTAAATTATTTCCAATATTGTAATACCCTAGAAAATCTCGACTGACTTAAAAATTTAAAGTTAATAATAAAAACGGCTTTGCACGCCTAAGTTTACGATTCTGAATTCTAAAACCAACGGTGAAATCCGTTTCCGAAAATAAATTACGAAGTCAGTTAGATGACTACTGTATTTAGGGTTATCGAGTACAAAAACTTTTTAGTTCTAGAACTCATAACGAAAAACCGTCTGATTTTTACATTCACGAAATCGCGATACGAACTCGCCCGAGAAAGTTCATTTTTTTGATTTTCCGGACGAAACTCGGACTTTGACATCCCGAGTTTTTGTCGGAATTAAGTTTTTAAATATTACTTTCCGAATAAGTTAAATACGTTAGAATTTATGGTCGAATCGGAATTTGACGATTTTATGCCGAGCTACGTTTTTCGTCTTTCGATTTCCGTAACGTCGTATCGCGCCGGAAAAACGCGTATTTTTTTCCATTTTTTCTTCCCTCTAGCCAACTTCATTCTCTCTTTAGCATAGATATTTCATTACTTTATAATATTTAACCAATGACTCACTACTTAGATATTAATTAAACTTTACACCTTAGGTTGTTACTATTCTACATACATTAGTCATCACCACCATCCTCACTCCTCTCCCTCTCATCAAAACCGAAAACACACATACTTATACTATACTTCCATTTTCTTTCTTCCATTGTTGGATCCTCAAGTTCTTGAAGCAAGAAATCATCACAAGTTCTTCATCCTCCATCAAATCCTCTAACTTCCTTTAGGAAACTTCAAGGTAATCTCCTCCTCTACATTTCTATCCAAATAGATTCCATTTCTTTTAATTTTCTCATGTTGATCGAAAATTAGGATGATGAATTAGATGTCTTGATCTTTAATTAAGATAATTAGATGGTTTAGACATGATATCTATGATTAAAATTGAAAGAAAATCAAGAACCCTATTTTCTACTCAATACCGAAAATTAGGGGTTTGTAGTAGGATGTTTGGATTCTTCAATTAGTTGTGTAATTGATCTTAGGAGATATTGATGATTAAAACAAGAAGAAATGAAAAGCTCTATGATTATAAGTGAGGACCGAGTTTAGACTTAGGGTTTGAGGATGGGTTTTCAAATTAGTGATGTAATGAGACTTGTAATTGTTTGATTGATGATATAGTAGTATGATAAATGGATTAATGAGGTTAATCGATGAAGAAAATCAACCCTCCCTAATGCATGTTAATACTGAAATTTTGTAGAAATTGGGGGTTTTCATGTAGCTTGATTTAGATGATGATATGTTGATGAATTAATGTTTCTAATGACATTAGATGATGTTGGGAATTAAATTAGAATTTTCTAAAAATATTAATGAAATCGTAAGAGACAAAGAATTGGAATTAAGTTGAGTTTAAGTAATGATATGAGGTGATGATGTATATAATAATGAATCTCGTTAGATGATGATTGATGACGTAGAATTTGAACGAATTCCGATAACTTTTGAAATCTTGTAAGAGACGAACAAGTGAACGTAATTAATAATCGAGAAGTCGAGTAAGGATTCTAACTTGATAATAATGTTTTTAATGGACTAGGGAACGACTTTGTAGTTGATGACATGAGCATTCCGATTATTATATAATGAGTTGTAGTTATTGTAATACCCCATAATTTCCGTACGATCTTAAAAATTTAAAGTTAATAATAAAAATGGCTTTGCACGCCTAAGTTTACGATTTTGAATTCTAAGACCAACGGTGAAATCCGTTTCCGAAAATAAATTACGGAAGTCAGTTAGATGACTACTGTATTTAGGGTTATCGCGTACAAAAACTTTTTAGTTCAGGAACTCAGAACGGAAAACCGTCTGATTTTTACATTCACGAAATCACGATACGAACTCGCCCGAGAAAGTTCATTTTTATGATTTTCCGGACGAAACTCGGACTGTGTCGTCCCGAGTTTTCGTCGGAATTAAAATTTTAAATATTATTTTCCGATTAGGTTAAATACGTTAGAATTTTTGGACGAAACAGAATTTGACGATTTTGTGCCGAGCTACGTTTTTCGTCGTTCGATTTCCGTAACGTCGTATCGCGTCGGAAAAGCGCGTATTTTCTTCTTTTTCCCCCTCATGACCGACTTCTTCCCCTCTCTCAAGCTTGATATTTTCATTTTATATAGTTTTATCCTAATGACTCACTACTAAAGATATTATCCTACTTTACACCTATTAACATTATATTTCTATAACATAATTAGTCATCATCTTCCTTATCTCCCTCCCCCCCAAAACTAAAACCACACACACTTACATTCACTCTCTCTTTACTTCCATCACCATTGAAGAGTTCAAGTTCTTGGAGCAAAAGTTTTCACACAAGTCTCTAATCCTCCATCGAATTCTATAACTTCCTTTAGTAATCTTCAAGGTAATCTCCTCCTTTTTAATTCTATCCATTCCAAATCCATTTCTTTTTATTTTTTCATATGGATCGATTTTCTTGGGAGGATGAATTAGATGTTTAATCTTCGATTAGTGTATTTAGATGTGACTAGATATGAATT
Source organism: Schizonepeta tenuifolia (assembly GCA_029490685.1). NCBI lineage: Eukaryota > Viridiplantae > Streptophyta > Magnoliopsida > Lamiales > Lamiaceae > Schizonepeta > Schizonepeta tenuifolia. The sequence continues at coordinate 37,075,913 of CM055959.1, read as the reverse complement.
TAGGGATTAAAATTTGAAGAAATCAAGAACCCTATTTGTCTAATCATTACCGAAAATTAGGGCTTGGGTGTAGGATGTTTGAATTCTTCAATTAGTTGTATAATCATGCTTAGGAGGTGTTCAATTAGTGATTAGAACAAAAAGAAATCGAAACTCCTATGTATTGGATGAAAACCGAGTTCTAGGGTTTAGGGTTTGAATTGGGATTTTTTGTTTAATGTTACAATTAGACTTGTAATTGTTTAATTGATGATATAGTAGTATGATTAAGGGATTAATGATGATGTTTGATGAAGAAAATCACCCTTTAAATTATAGGGTTAATATCGAAAATTATAAGAAATTTGGGGGTTTTCATGTAGTTGATTTAGATGTTGATTTGTTAATGAAATAATGTTTATAATGATAATAGTTGATGTTATGATTTTATTTGGAATTTTCTAAAAATATTTTGTGAGTCGTAAGAGACAAAGAGCTCGATCTAAGTTGAGATTAAGTAATGTTATGAGGTGATGTTGTATATAAAAATGATCTTTGTTAGATGATGTTTGATGACGTAGAATATGAACGAAATCCGATAACTTTTGAAATCTCGTAAGAGACGAACGAGTGGACATAAGTAATAATCGAGAAGTCGAGAAAGAATTCTAATTAGATAATAATGTTTATAATGGACTAAGGTACGACTTGGTAGTTGACGACATGAGCTTTCGAACTATTATAATATGAGTTGTAGTTATAGTCGAGAACTAGAACGAGAATTTGTAACTTGATTTTGGTTTAGTAATTAGTAGTTGAGACGACGGGATTTAGAACGTCGTGCTAAAGAAACGAGTTTTGAGAAGGAGTCCTTCACGTACGGGAGTATGTGTTGACTGCCTTGAGAGTTAAATTTCGTGAGAAATCGAGTACGAGAACTTAGAACGAACTTAGGAAGCTATACGTCGATTCTATCGAGCAACTAGGGTTAGCGCAGCAGTTTTGCGACCCTTTCCGGAAACTGTAATATCTCTTAGCTCGTTTATTGGATTTGAGATCCGTAAATTGGAGCGTAAACTAGACTTTCCAAGATTTCTAGTGGTACAGGGCTCATCCCCTGTTTCCAATTCCTCTGTTCTGGGCAGTCCCCAGAACTACTGCCTTGTGCAGTGATTTTTCAGGATTTATTTTACTAAGTTGTTTTTCTTCGCAACTTAGTTTCTTTCGATCGTTTAAGCCATAATAAGTTAACGATTACCTTCTCTACTGACCTAAGAGTCGAGTATGAGACCTTTTGAGTTTTAAACGAGATTTTTTCAAGTCTCGTTCCCGTTTAATTAAAATGAAACTAGTAGCGTGCAAATGCCTAAAGAAATGAAACGACTAAAACCTAAATCGAATTTCTATGTTCGGTTATCTTTTGCGACCGAATTTAAAGTGTTATTATTTTACGATGAAGGAGGAAGCCAGCAGTAAGGAAAGGACGGAAGATCAGGAGATTGGAAGCTAGTACTTAGTTCTATAAACGCTAAGGTGGGGTTTTACATATAAAATAAAACGAGCAATGCTCGAAAACCTTTCCTTATCGCTTTGATATCTGTGTTTTCAAAGTGATAATTATGGCATGAACTGTTTTATGTTTTATGTGAGTTCTCTTGTACCTATCTGAGTTAACATTCGTGTTTTCCAGATTTTAGAGTTAATCTAAAAAGGTTAACTAACGATCGGCTCTGAGTTAGCTATTAAGTGCTTTCCAGAGTTAGTGCACTTTGTAACCTGTGGTGTATGTGATACCCTGTTGAGGGGTACAAGCCACGGTGAATGAGAATTGATCAAGATTTGAACGTAGCATACCAGAAAATGCTCGACCGAGTAAATTGTGAAAATAAGTCAGAAAATGTTTAGTAGACACGGGCTAATTTCAAATAAAACCCCGATGTGCTACAAATTATGAAATGCCAGATTATCTCTACTTATGTTATGTTTTCGGCATCGTGCCCACTAAGTACTTTAGTACTTAGCCCTGCATGTGTTTTCTAAATGTGCAGGTTGAAGCGACGAGAGCGGCGGTGGTTGAAGTTGAGTTGTGAAGTTAGGAAGCTTTAGCTTGTGACTTAATTTCCGCTGCAAAACTCTAGACTTTTTGAGAATATGTACTTTTGTTGAATCACTGTAGTATAAGTCTGTAATCTTGAACTTAGATACTTTCGAGTACTTTTGTCGAGTAATCCTTCGCGATTAACTCTTCCTTTATAATAGTCAAGTCTTGGTCATTGAATGTATGATGTCTTTTATGTATGTGTAGTTAGTCAGCCCCCTTCTTCCCCGCTTCTTTAATCCAATCCCAGTCGCACCTCGGCTTCTGCCGTCCCTCGGGATTTGGGGCTGTCGCAGAGTGGTATCAGAGCAAGGTTGTTCCTGCTCTGATTATGAGTCAATTTTCTAGTATGAGTCCTTCCTTTTAGTGATACCACAAAGTGGTATCTGAGCAGAGGTTCATTTTCTGCTCTGGTTGCGAGTCAGTCTTCTAGTCTGAGTCATTCTTTTAGTAATACCACAAAGTGGTATCGGAGCAGTAGTTTGTTTCCTGCTCTGGTTATGACTCATTCTTTCTTACTATGAGTCATTCTTTTTAGTAATATCACAGAGTGGTATTTATATACAAGTCTTCATTCGAGTGATAATATAGAGTATTCATTCGTACTCTATATCGAGTCTTCTTTCGAGTCATAGGATAGAGTATTTGTATATACTTTAGATCAGAGTCTTCTTTCAAGTAGAAGATAAGAGTTAGACTATAACACTAAGACTGAGAATGTAGATGTCAAGTCAACCTCCCACTACGTCGACTCAACGAGGAAAATAAAAGAATTTTAGTTATGCGATTTCTTTTAAATAAGAAATTTTATGAACAAGAATTCAATGAGATTGAGAATGAGAATGAGTTGTGTTCCAAAAATAAGAATTTTATGGAAGTATATTTTTTATACTTTATGTGATTATGTGATAGTACGAGTACTATCTTATGTGAAATTATTTGCGCGATAATTTTTTTCTTTTGAAAAAAAAAATTTTTGGACACAAGAATATAGTCGGATTTTAGGGATTTTTCCCGGTTCAATGAGAACGTAGACTCGAAACCTAAGATCTTTCCGGTTCTTCGAGAATTTAGACATTTTTAAGAAACGTTATTTTGAAATGATTTCGAAAGGAGATCCCCGACACGAGGAGAACTTCTACCGATGAATGTCACGTGCGTTAAGTGACATGAATAAAGATTCGGTAAAGTCGAACTTTGTTTTAAAAATTCAAACAAGAATTTCCTGCGGGGAAAATGAAATAAAAATTATTCGGTAAATCGTGTTAGTAATCGGAGTAAATGATTAGACGTTTGAGAAGCTTTCGGCTTCGAATTAAGAAAGATATGAACGAGACGACGAAGACAGAATAAAGGGAATCAAAGCCAAATAAAATAAGTGAACGTTACTTACGTGTAAGTAACTTAAATGACGTCATTCGTGTCACGTCATTCTATTTTCTTTTCGTTTCGTGTTTCAGTAGGGTTTCGCCTTGATCGAACTCTACGAAGAAAAACGTATAAATTATTAGAAGTCGAGCATGAAGCTTGATTAATTTTTCCATCGATCGCCCGATTCTAGCGATGACAACTGGAACTTAGTTTCCAGAAAATTATTCTCTAAGATATATTCCATTTCTTTTGGAATTTATTCCATATTTCGTCTTTGAACGAAGACTACGACTAGTACGAGTATCAAGAGTCGTTAACGACAAATTCTTTGTGAATGGATGTTACTTTTGAATAAGTAACATGAACAAAGTAGACGTACTTTGTTTTAATAAGTAAGAATCGTTAAGAAATGTTGTTGAGAAAGTACTAAAGAATTAAAGTAAGAACATAGTAAGATAAGAATGGAAATAAAAGTCTTGAAATTTTATCATTAATTATATAAATATATTGTTTGAGTGCAATTTCTTGAATTGCTAAGAAGTTATGATAAGTGGTTGTCTTAAGTGGTGATGTTACAATTGAATAAGGAATGTTCATTTTGTAATTTAAGTATTTCGTTGAGATAAGTTATTTTCCCTACCTGTTACTGATCCGTGTTTCCTTACAACTTTTGTAGGATGGCTAGGACTCGTGTTACTGCTCAGAAGAGCCAGCCTTTGGTCGAGTGCGAGCGCACCATACTAGATATGATTCAAGACGAGTATTATGAGTTCGAGGCTGATTACGGTGAGGAGGATGTGGGACAGATAGTTAGCAACTTTTCGTCATCTTACTTTCCTGTATGACACTTGATTCCAGAGAGTCAGGCAATATCACACCTGATTGTACACCTACCGGACGAGTGGCGCGGTTGGACGCACCGCGTGTCGTGGTACTTTCTAGGGATCTTCGGCGACGACACTGAGCCGACCGGCAACTACACAGGATTTTCCCTGTTTGTACACAGGCGCTTCTTTGACAGCAGGCACATGCTTCCAGTTTCTTTTGAGCCGCATCTCCCCTACAGTCAGTTTCCCGCAGAGACCGAGCTAGAGCACCTCGACTTAGACCCAAAGTTTTCCGCTCTGTTGGAGTTACCACCAGACTTTGTACCGAGTGAGGAGTCTGACGCGGAGTCAGAGCAGTTAGAGGAGGACGCAGAGCCCACTGTTACACTAGAGTTACCGCCAGTGAGTACACAGATCGAGGAATTGATCTCAGGGCTGGGATTCGTAGAGATCGACACCGAGACAGCCGCGTTGTTAGGACTATCTTCACCGTTCTTACCTGACGTCTGTGTTAGAGTCAGAGGACCTTTAGAGACAGGACTGTTTCAGTCAGAGTTTGAGCACCGAGGGATCGACGCGGAGCTTGCCGCCATGTTAGAGTTACCATCTCCACTTACGCCGCTTGAAGAGATCTGTGCGAAGTGGGGAGTAGTCAGAGAGCAGATGGAGGCAGGACTGTCCAGAGTCCGTTCTAGGGAGGAGTTCGAGTAAGGTTCAGGTTCCAGTTCAGTTCCAGAGCACCTTCTTCCCCTGAAGAAGCGTGCAGTAGAGATCAGTGAGGACTACCTTGTTTCCGACCTGGAGGAGACAGTTTCAGAGGCACCGTCGTCCACTCTACTTACACTTTATGACGGCTCTACTCTAAGGGAGGACGAGGCACTTCAGCTCGTCTTTGGTTCAGAGTCTGAGGAGGAGGACCCGGACGAGGATCCTAAGGAGCACCCGAACGAGGATCCGGAGGAGGATCCCGAGGAGGACTCTTAGGGTTTTTAGGCCGTAGAGGGCAGTTCCGACTCGACTGTAGTCCGTTGTGTAGAGCGTCGTAGACGCATGTTAGTAGTAGTAGTAGCTCTTTTGTCCTGTACAGAGTTGGATCAGTAACTAGTTTTGTAGTACTCTAATGGATACAAAATTTTATGAATCGTTTCCGTTCTAGTACTTTTAGTAGGTACGGAGTTGCAGCTTGTTAGTGCACCCGGTAAATAGCAGGCAGTCAGCCTAGTTTAGACTAGTAGTAGTCTAACTTTTTGTATAAGTCCTCGTTGGAGGCAGAATTAATATTTTTTTGATGTATATATATATACATGACCCATGAGAGGGTTTTTAATCACGAGAAAAATTTCCTATGAATCGTGTAATTAAATCAGAATGTCACTGAATTCGTGTGATGAGAAAATTAAGTTTAACTTGAAAGTTAAAAGATTTTGAAGTAATATCGGAATTATGCTTGATGTGTCGTCCCGTGAACTTGATTAAGTTGAGAACGAGCTAGTAAGTACTAACAGTGATTAAAAGAAAAGACTAATGAGAATTTCAAATTTCCTTAGATCAAAGAAAATACCGCCAAGAAATGTTAACAATAGGAGAGGTCGAGGACCTGGGAGGCCTCGAGGACGTGGGAGACATCAACCGGAGAATGACAGAGAACAAGAGTATGAACAGAATGCTACCCCACCACCATCACCATCCCCATCACCACCCACATCACCACCACCTCCACCACCACCCCGTAGGAATATTGAGGATCTCTTCCTCAAGAGAAACCCCCCGATGTTTAATGGAACAGGCAGCCCTAGCGATGCTGAGCTATGGGTGAGATCTACGGAGAAGATATTCAAACTCCTCAGATGCACTGATGAGGAGAGAATGCTATGTGTCGCATTCCAACTGACTGGATCGGCAGATTATTGGTGGGAAGCAAGGCAGAAGGTGATACCCGCAGAGCATCTGGCTCGTTTCACGTGGGATGAATTCAAGGAAATATTGTTTGATAAGTACGTACCCAAGACGTATAGAGCACAGATAGAAGCCGAGTTTTACAACTTGAAGCAAGGAAAGCTGACCGTGACTGAGTATGATGCCAAGTTTTGCAAGCTGTCTAGGTATGCACCTGCTTTGGTTGATACCGAGGAGAAGTTATCCAAGAAGTTTCAAGGGGGACTATGACATGAACTGGGAATCGCGTTAGCTAGTCATGGAGGACTAGGCTACACTGATATTTTGGGAAGAGCTTTGGAAATGGAGGCCGTTGTGCCTGATGAGAAGAAGGTTGTACCAACTGCACCAACTCCAGCACAGAACCAGAACCGAGGCTACTATAACAACAACAGTAGCAGCTATCAGGGAAAGAGGAAATGGAATGAAGGAGATAGCGGAGGCTACAATCAGAACTTCAACAACCAGGGAGGTCAGAGAAAGGGAAATCAGCAGGGCTATCAGCAGCCTGGCCAGAGCAACAACAACAACAACAAAAGTCCGTGGCAGGGAAACAACCAATTGGGGTTGTTTATTCAGGGAAATAAGCAGAACACACCATGGAATGGAAACGGTCAACAGAACCAGCCGCAAGGGCAGCAGCGAAACTTCAACCAGGGAGGAATTAACCCAGAGAGGGTTACCATTCATGTCTGTCATAAGTGCAACAGAGCCCATCCCGGAGTTTGTCAGATAGGCACCCCCAACTGTTTCAACTGTGGACAGAAGGGGCACATGAAGAAAGATTGCCCGAAACCGCTGCAAGCCATACCTCTCAGAACCATACAAGCACAGCCGCAGCAGCAAATGAACCAGCAGCAGTTCCAGCAGCATACACAGCAGCAACAGAATGCGAGGGCATGCGCTATCAAACAGGGTGGCCAGCACAAAGGAAAAGACAACCTAGCAGGTATGGGAAAACTACACAACATCCCCATTAAGATACTGTTTGATACTAGCGCATCGCATTCTTTCATTGCTAGCTCGTGTGCCGATAACTTAGACATCAGACTTGTAAGAGCTGCACATTCTATGAGAGTAGCAACACCTTCAGGAGAGATCACTACTTCCACGCATGTTTGCTCTAACCTAGAACTAGAAATCGGAACTCTTAAGGTTAAGGCGAACAACTTAGATGTTATGATAATGTGGGACGTAGATATAATCCTAGGAATGGATTGGTTGTCAGAGAATTATGCAACAATTCTCTGCAACGAGAGAAAAATCTCTTTTTAACCCCCGGGTAAAGAACCAACCGAATTCCACGGAATTTCAATGGGTAGAGGCATACCAATTATATCAGCCCTTCAAGCCATGAAACTCATGAAGAAGAAAAGTACCACAACTTATCTTGTGTACCTAGTCGGAGTGCCAGGAGCCGAGAAGACAATCCAAGACGTAAAAGTTGTGAATGAATACGAAGACGTCTTTCCAGAAGTATTACCAGGATTGCCACCAGATCGTCATATGGACTTCACGATCGACTTAGAACCAGGAGCCGCACCTAAATCTAAAGCCCCATATAGTGGCACCGAAAGAACTAGAAGAGCTCAAAATCCAGTTACAAGAATTGCTAGACCTTGGTTTTATCAGGCCAAGCGTCTCACCTTGGGGAGCACCAGTGTTATTCGTTAGGAAAAAGGACGGATCGATGAGAATGTGTATAGATTATAGAGAACTGAACAAGATCACACTCAAGAACAAATATCCTTTGCCAAGGATCGAGGATCTGTTCGATCAGCTTAAGGGTGCAGGAGTTTTCTCCAAGATAGATTTAAGGTCAGGGTACCATCAGCTGAAGATCAAACCTGAAGACGTACCGAAGACCGCTTTTAGAACCCGATATGGCCATTACAAATTCCTAGTGATGCCATTTGGTTTAACCAACGCTCCAGCTGTATTCATGGATCATATGAATAGAGTTTTCCACCCTTACTTGGATAAATTCATTTTAATATTCCTCAATGACATCCTCGTCTACTCTAAGAATAAAAACGAGCACGAGGAACATCTACGGATAGTGTTGGAAACACTAAGAACTGAGAAACTCTACGCCAAATTCAGTAAATGTGAATTTTGGCTGAAGGAAGTGATGTTGCTTGGACACATAGTATCGACAGAAGGAATTAAAGTGGACCCAGCCAAGGTAGAGGTAGAGCACAACTGGAAGTCACCAACGAGTCAGAATGAGATCAGAAGTTTCTTGGGTTTAGCCGGTTACTACAGAAGATTCATCGAAGGATTCTCCACGATCGCCCGCCCGATGACGCAGTTACTTCGGAAGGATACCAAATTTAAATGGACGGACGAGTGCGAGAAGAGTTTCCAAACGCTCAAGGAAAAGCTAACCAGAGCGCCAATATTAGCACTTCCAGATACAAACAAGGAGTATGTGGTTTACACCGACGCATCGAAAAATGGATTAGGTTGTGTCTTAATGCAAGACGAACGAGTGATAGCTTATGCTTCACGACAACTTCGACCTCACGAAGTTGAGTACCCAACCCACGACTTAGAACTCGCAGCCGTGGTGCATGCGTTAAAGATTTGGAGACACCATCTCTATAGTGTAAGGGTTGAAATATTCACTGATCACAAGAGCCTGAAGTACTTTTTCGAGCAGAAAGAACTAAATATGAGACAAAGGAGATGGCTCGAATTAGTCAAGGATTACGACTGCGGAATCAACTATCATCCAGGAAAGGCTAATGTGGTAGCAGACGCATTGAGTCACAAGGCTCCAACGAAGTTAGGATGCCTTTTTGTAGAAGAAGAAACTTTAGTGCGAGAATTCGAGAAGATGGGTATCAAAGTGCTCGACACGCTAGCTACGATAACAAGTCAGATAGCAGCATTAGAAGCTACACCAGATTTGAGAGAAAGAATCATCAGTGCTCAGAGAAAGGATGAATCAATGGAAAAGTTGCGATTAAAGATAAGAACAGAGAAATCAGACTTATATTCTGAAGCACCAGACAATGCGATACTTTATGAAGGCAGGATTTGTATTCCTGATGACGACAGTGAACTGAAGAATGAGATCTTGAGTGAGGCTCACGATACACCTTATACAGCACACCCAGGAAGTACGAAAATGTATCAAGATTTGAGAAGGAACTTCTGGTGGAATGGAATGAAACGAGACGTTGCCTCGTTTGTAGAAAGGTGTTTGGCATGTCAGCAAGTTAAGGCTTTACACAGACGACCGTATGGATTGCTACAACCATTGGATGTCCCAGAATGGAAATGGGAAGGCATAGCTATGGACTTTGTCACAGGCTTGCCTAAGTCAAGAAGAGGAAACACAACTATTTGGGTTATTATCGATAGGCTTACAAAGTCAGCACATTTCTTGCCGATTAAGATTACGTATGGATCAGAGAAACTAGCTCAGTTGTACGTCAGAGAGATTGTACGTCTGCATGGAGTACCGAAGGTCATAATATCAGATAGAGACGCCAAATTTACCTCGAGATTTTGGATTACTATGCAGAAAGAATTGGGAACAGAGCTTAATTTCAGTACAGCGTTTCACCCACAGACAGATGGACAGTTCGAAAGGACGATTCAGATTTTAGTCGATATGTTAAGAACAGTGGTTTTAGACCGAGGCGCGAATTGGGAAGAAATTCTACACTTAGTCGAATTCGCTTAAAGCAACAACTATCAGGCCACAATAGGAATGGCGCCGTACGAGGCTTTGTATGGAAGGAAATGTAGATCGCTACTTTATTGGGACGAAGTAGGTGAGAGAAAGAACCTAGGCCCCGATGCAGTTAATGAGATGATTGAGATAGTTCGGCAGATACGAGATAGAATGAAAGAAGCCCAGAGCCGACAAAAGTCTTATGCCGACGATCGTCGAACCAATCTTGAGTTTGAAATAGGAGATAAAGTTTTCCTTAAGATATCACCGACCAGAGAAATCCTTAGATTCAGAGTTTAGGGTAAACTAAGACCCAGGTTTATAGGACCTTATGAAATCCTCGAGAAGATAGGACTCGTCGCTTATAGATTGGCCTTACCGCCAAGTCTAGGAAGTGTTCACAACGTATTTCACGTTTCTCAATTGAGAAAATATGTCTATGATCCTAAGCACGTCATTAGTCAGCAAGACGTAGTTCTTGAATCTAACCTAAGCTACGAAGAGAAGCCGATATCGATTTTGGATAGAAAAGTCCAAGAGTTAAGAACCAAATCGATACCAATCGTTAAAGTGCTTTGGAACCACCACGGGCAAGAAAAAGCCATGTGGGAACTCGAGGAGAAGATGAAGGAGAGATATCCTCATCTTTTTGCAGAAGGTATGCAAATTTCGGGACGAAATTTTTCGCAAGGGGGGTAGGATGTAATACCCCAGAATTTCCGTACGATCTTAAAAATTTAAAGTTAATAATAAAAATGGCTTTGCACGCCTAAGTTTACGATTTTGAATTCTAAGACCAACGGTGAAATCCGTTTCCGAAAATAAATTACGGAAGTCCGTTAGATGACTACTGTATTTATGGTTATCGCGTACAAAAACTTTTTAGTTCAGGAACTCAGAACGGAAAACCGTCTGATTTTTACATTCACGAAATTGCGATACGAACTCGCCCGAGAAAGTTCATTTTTATGATTTTTCGGACGAAACTCGGACTGTGTCGTCCTGAGTTTTCGTCGGAATTAAAATTTTAAATATTATTTTCCGATTAGGTTAAATACGTTAGAATTTTTGGACGAAACGGAATTTGACGATTTTGTGCCGAACTACGTTTTTCGTCGTTCGATTTCCGTAACGTCGTATCGCGTCGGAAAAGCGCGTATTTTCTTCTTTTTCCCCCTCATGACCGACTTCTTCCCCTCTCTCAAGCTTCATATTTTCATTTCATATAGTTTTATCCTAATGACTCACTACTAAATATATTATCCTACTTTACACCTATTAACATTATATTTCCATAACATAATTAGTCATCATCTTCCTTATCTCCCTCCCCCCCAAAACCGAAAACACACACACTTACATTCACTCTCTCTTTACTTCCATCACCATTGAAGAGTTCAAGTTCTTGGAGCAAAAGTTTTCACACAAGTCTCTAATCCTCCATCGAATTCTATAACTTCCTTTAGTAATCTTCAAGGTAATCTCCTCCTCTTTAATTATATCCATTCCAAATCCATTTCTTTTTATTTTTTCATATGGATCGATTTTCTTGGGAGGATGAATTAGATGTTTAATCTTCGATTAGTGTATTTAGATGTGATTAGATATGAATCTAGGGATTAAAATTTGAAGAAATCAAGAACCCTATTTGTCTAATCATTACCGAAAATTAGGGCTTGGGTGTAGGATGTTTGAATTCTTCAATTAGTTGTATAATCATGCTTAGGAGGTGTTCAATTAGTGATTAGAACAAAAAGAAATCGAAACTCCTATGTATTGGATGAAAACCGAGTTCTAGGGTTTAGGGTTTGAATTGGGATTTTTTGTTTAATGTTACAATTAGACTTGTAATTGTTTAATTGATGATATAGTAGTATGATTAAGGGATTAATGATGATGTTTGATGAAGAAAATCACCCTTTAAATTATAGGGTTAATATCGAAAATTATAAGAAATTTGGGGGTTTTCATGTAGTTGATTTAGATGTTGATTTGTTAATGAAATAATGTTTATAATGATAATAGTTGATGTTATGATTTTATTTGGAATTTTCTAAAAATATTTTGTGAGTCGTAAGAGACAAAGAGCTCGATCTAAGTTGAGATTAAGTAATGTTATGAGGTGATGTTGTATATAAAAATGATCTATGTTAGATGATGTTTGATGACGTAGAATATGAACGAAATCCGATAACTTTTGAAATCTCGTAAGAGACGAACGAGTGGACATAAGTAATAATCGAGAAGTCGAGAAAGAATTCTAATTAGATAATAATGTTTATAATGGACTAAGGTACGACTTGGTAGTTGACGACATGAGCTTTCGAACTATTATAATATGAGTTGTAGTTATAGTCGAGAACTAGAACGAGAATTTGTAACTTGATTTTGGTTTAGTAATTGGTAGTTGAGACGACGATGTTTAGAACGTCGTGCTAAAGAAACGAGTTTTGAGAAGGAGTCCTTCACGTACGGGAGTATGTGTTGACTGCCTTCAGAGTTAAATTTCGTGAGAAATCGAGTACGAGAACTTAGAACGAACTTAGGAAGCTATACGTCGATTCTATCGAGCAACTAGGGTTAGCGCGGCAGTTTTGCGACCCTTTCCGGAAACTGTAATATCTCTTAGCTCGTTTATTGGATTTGAGATCCGTAAATTGGAGCGTAAACTAGACTTTCCAAGATTTCTAGTGGTACAGGGCTCATCCCCTGTTTCCAATTCCTCTGTTCTGGGCAGTCCCCAGAACTACTGCCTTGTGCAGTGATTTTTCAGGATTTATTTTACTAAGTTGTTTTTCTTCGCAACTTAGTTTCTTTCGATCGTTTAAGCCATAATAAGTTAACGATTACCTTCTCTACTGACCTAAGAGTCGAGTATGAGACCTTTTGAGTTTTAAACGAGATTTGTTCAAGTCTCGTTCCCGTTTAATTAAAATGAAACTAGTAGCGTGCAAATGCCTAAAGAAATGAAACGACTAAAACCTAAATCGAATTTCTATGTTCGGTTATCTTTTGCGACCGAATTTAAAGTGTTATTATTTTACGATGAAGGAGGAAGCCAGCAGTAAGGAAAGGACGGAAGATCAGGAGATTGGAAGCTAGTACTTAGTTCTATAAACGCTAAGGTGGGGTTTTACATATAAAATAAAACGAGCAATGCTCGAAAACCTTTCCTTATCGCTTTGATATCTGTGTTTTCAAAGTGATAATTATGGCATGAACTGTTTTATGTTTTATGTGAGTTCTCTTGTACCTATCTGAGTTAACATTCGTGTTTTCCAGATTTTAGAGTTAATCTAAAAAGGTTAACTAACGATCGGCTCTGAGTTAGCTATTAAGTGCTTTCCAGAGTTAGTGCACTTTGTAACCTGTGGTGTATGTGATACCCTGTTGAGGGGTACAAGCCACGGTGAATGAGAATTGATCAAGATTTGAACGTAGCATACCAGAAAATGCTCGACCGAGTAAATTGTGAAAATAAGTCAGAAAATGTTTAGTAGACACGGGCTAATTTCAAATAAAACCCCGATGTGCTACAAATTATGAAATGCCAGATTATCTCTACTTATGTTATGTTTTCGGCATCGTGCCCACTAAGTACTTTAGTACTTAGCCCTGCATGTGTTTTCTAAATGTGCAGGTTGAAGCGACGAGAGCGGCGGTGGTTGAAGTTGAGTTGTGAAGTTAGGAAGCTTTAGCTTGTGACTTAATTTCCGCTGCAAAACTCTAGACTTTTTGAGAATATGTACTTTTGTTGAATCACTGTAGTATAAGTCTGTAATCTTGAACTTAGATACTTTCGAGTACTTTTGTCGAGTAATCCTTCGCGATTAACTCTTCCTTTATAATAGTCAAGTCTTGGTCATTGAATGTATGATGTCTTTTATGTATGTGTAGTTAGTCAGCCCCCTTCTTCCCCGCTTCTTTAATCCAATCCCAGTCGCACCTCGGCTTCTGCCGTCCCTCGGGATTTGGGGCTGTCGCAGAGTGGTATCAGAGCAAGGTTGTTCCTGCTCTGATTATGAGTCAATTTTCTAGTATGAGTCCTTCCTTTTAGTGATACCACAAAGTGGTATCTGAGCAGAGGTTCATTTTCTGCTCTGGTTGCGAGTCAGTCTTCTAGTCTGAGTCATTCTTTTAGTAATACCACAAAGTGGTATCGGAGCAGTAGTTTGTTTCCTGCTCTGGTTATGACTCATTCTTTCTTACTATGAGTCATTCTTTTTAGTAATATCACAGAGTGGTATTTATATACAAGTCTTCATTCGAGTGATAATATAGAGTATTCATTCGTACTCTATATCGAGTCTTCTTTCGAGTCATAGGATAGAGTATTTGTATATACTTTAGATCAGAGTCTTCTTTCAAGTAGAAGATAAGAGTTAGACTATAACACTAAGACTGAGAATGTAGATGTCAAGTCAACCTCCCACTACGTCGACTCAACGAGGAAAATAAAAGAATTTTAGTTATGCGATTTCTTTTAAATAAGAAATTTTATGAACAAGAATTCAATGAGATTGAGAATGAGAATGAGTTGTGTTCCAAAAATAAGAATTTTATGGAAGTATATTTTTTATACTTTATGTGATTATGTGATAGTACGAGTACTATCTTATGTGAAATTATTTGCGCGATAATTTTTCTTTTGAAAAAAAAAATTTTTGGACACAAGAATATAGTCGGATTTTAGGGATTTTTCCCGGTTCAATGAGAACGTAGACTCGAAACCTAAGATCTTTCCGGTTCTTCGAGAATTTAGACATTTTTAAGAAACGTTATTTTGAAATGATTTCGAAAGGAGATCCCCGACACGAGGAGAACTTCTACCGATGAATGTCACGTGTGTTAAGTGACATGAATAAAGATTCGGCAAAGTCGAACTTTGTTTTAAAAATTCAAACAAGAATTTCCTGCGGGGAAAATGAAATAAAAATTATTCGGTAAATCGTGTTAGTAATCGGAGTAAATGATTAGACGTTTGAGAAGCTTTCGGCTTCGAATTAAGAAAGATATGAACGAGACGACGAAGACAGAATAAAGGGAATCAAAGCCAAATAAAATAAGTGAACGTTACTTACATGTAAGTAACTTAAATGACGTCATTCGTGTCACGTCATTCTATTTTCTTTTCGTTTCGTGTTTCAGTAGGGTTTCGCCTTGATCGAACTCTACGAAGAAAAACGTATAAATTATTAGAAGTCGAGCATGAAGCTTGATTAATTTTTCCATCGATCGCCCGATTCTAGCGATGACAACTGGAACTTAGTTTCCAGAAAATTATTCTCTAAGATATATTCCATTTCTTTTGGAATTTATTCCATATTTCGTCTTTGAACGAAGACTACGACTAGTACGAGTATCAAGAGTCGTTAACGACAAATTCTTTGTGAATGGATGATGTCTTTTATGTATGTTTAGTTAGTCAGCCCCCTTCCTCCCCGCTTCTTTAATCCAATCCCAGTCGCACCCCGGCTTCTTCCGTCCCTTGGGATTTAGGGCCGTCACAGTTATAGTCGAGAACTAGAAACAAGAATTTGTAACTTGTTGTTGTTTCAGTAAATGGTAGTTGAAACGACGAGGTTTGATTGTCGTGGTTATAAACAAGTTTTGAAAAGGAGTCCTTCACGTACAGGGCTACGTGTTGACTGCCTTGAGAGTGAAGTTTTGTGAGAAATCGAGTACGAGAACTTAGAACGAACTTAGGAAGTTATACGTCGATTCTATCGAGCAACTAGGGTTAGCCGCGCCAGTTTCGCGACCCTTCCCGGAAACTGTAATATTTCTTAGCTCATTTATCGGATTTGTGATCCGTAAATTGGAGCGGAAACTATACTTTCCAAGCTTTCTAACGGTAAAGGGCTAATCCCCTGTTTCCAATTCGTCTGTTCTGGGCAGTCCCCAGAACTACTGCATTGCGCAGTGAAATTTCAGGGTTTGATTGCCTAAGTTGTTTTTCTTCGCAACTTAGTTTCTTTCGATCTTTTAAGCCGTAATAAGTTAACGACTATCTTCTCTACTGATCTAAGAGTCGAGTATGAAACCTTTCGAGTTCTAAATGAGA
Organism: Schizonepeta tenuifolia; assembly: GCA_029490685.1. Classification (NCBI taxonomy): domain Eukaryota; kingdom Viridiplantae; phylum Streptophyta; class Magnoliopsida; order Lamiales; family Lamiaceae; genus Schizonepeta; species Schizonepeta tenuifolia. Next base: position 37,059,954 of record CM055959.1, on the reverse strand, counting down.
TTTGTTCAAGTCTCGTTCCCGCTTAATTAAAAGAATATAGATTAGCGTGCAAAGGCCTAAAAGCTTAAAAACATGTAAAACTAATTTGATTTTGATTTCGAATTCCGTTTTCTTTTATCGACTCGATGACTTATTGAAGTTATGATTATTTACGATGAAGGAGAAAGTCGACGGTCGGGATAAGGTGAAGGATCAAACGACGGGAATTCGTTTAGTAGTTCTGTAACGTATAAGGTGGGTTTTCCTACTTATAACAAACAAAATGTGGGTTTTTCCACACATCGAAAGTGACATTTATAGCTTTGATAACTGTGTTTTATCAAACGTGATTATCAGGCATAAACTGTTTTGTGTTTTATGTGAGTTCTCTTGTTCCTTCTGTGGTGTATGTGGTATCCTGTTGAGGGGTAACCAGCCACTGTGAATGAGAATTGGACTAGATTTGAACGTAACATCTGTCAGAAAATGCTTGGCCAAGCTACATTGTAAAAATAATAAAATGTTTAGTAGACACGGGTTCATTTTCAAACAAAACCCCGATGTGCTACATGGACTAAATGCCTGATTTATTTATACTTATGATTATGTTTTCGGCAATATGCCCACTAAGTACTTTCGTACTTAGCCCTGCATATATTTCTGAATGTGCAGGTTGAAGCGACGGAAGCGATGGATGGTTGAGTTAGGATTGAGTTGAGTTGAAGAATAGGAAGACTTATGTACTTAGTCTCACTTTTCTGCTGCCAAACTCTAGACACTCTAAACTCTTTTGATGTTATGTAAATAAACCACTGTAGTATAAGTTCTGTAACTTATAACTTAGATGTTTTTGAATACTTTGTCGAGTGATCCTTCGAGATCAACTCCTTCTTTTGTTATAAAGTCTTGTTCATAGAAATTATGTAGTTCTTTATGTATGTTTATTTCAGTCAGTCCCCTTCTTCCCCGCTTCTTTAATCCAATCCCAGTCGCACCCCGGCTTCTGTCGTCCATCGGGATTTGGGGCTGTGACAGAGTGGTATCAGAGCAGAGGTTCGTTTTCTGCTCTGGTTATGAGTCAATCTTCTAGTCTGAGTCATTCTTTTTAGTGATACCACAGAGTGGTATAGTGAAATAGAGTATTCGTTCATACTCTATATCGAGTCTTCATTCGAGTCGTGAGATAGAGTATTTGTATATACTCTAGACCAGAATCTTCTTTCAAGTAAAGTTAAGATTTAGTTATAACACTAAGATTAAGATTGTAGATGACAACTCAACCTCCAGCTACGTCGACTCAACGAGAAAAAAAAATTCAGTGATATGATTTCTTTTTAATAAGAAATTTTTGAATGACTATTCAACGAGTTAAGAATAAAAATGGTGCCAAAATACTTTTCATTTATGAAAGTATAAGAATTTATACTTTGTTTGGTTATGTGATTATGTGATAGTACGAGTACTATCTTATGTGAAATTATTTGCGCGATAATTTCTTACTTTTTGAAAAGGTTTATTTGGTACAAGAATCTAGACGGATTCTAGGGATTTTTCCCGGTTCATTGAGAACATAGACTTTGAAACCTAAGGTCTTCTCCGACTATTCGAGAACTTAGACGTTTTAAGAAACGTTATTGTAAATAATTTCGAAAGGAGATCCCCAAAACGGGAAGAACTTCTACAGACGGATGTCACGTGCGTGCAGTGACCTGAATAAGACTCAGCAAAATCGAATCTTGTTTTTATACTTAGAAGCCGATAATAATTTCCTTCGAGGAAATGAATAATGATGGGATGAATTAACATGGTACCAAGTGAACGAAAGAAGCGAGTAAACGTACGAGAAACGTTGGCTTCATATTAAGAAGGATGTGATCGAGACGAAGAGGACAGAATAAAGGGAATCAAAGACGAATGAAATAAATAAATGTTACTTACGTATAAGTAACATGACGACGTCGTACCGTTTTGTTTTTCAGCGGAGTTTCTATGTACGGACTTTGAGAGGGAGATACGTATAAATATTAAGAATCAAGCACGAAGCTTGATTAAATTTGTCAAAAATCGATCGAATTCAACGACGATTAGAACTTATGTTCTAAAGGTTATTCCCTAATTATCATTCCAATTTCTTTTGGAATTTATTTCTGTATTTCGTTTTGAACAAAGACTACGACGAGTAAGTATATTAAGGGTCATGAACGATGAAGTCTTACGTAAATGAATGTTACTTTCGAATAAGTAACATGAACAAAGTGAACGCACTTGTTTTAATGAGTGAGAATCGATAAGAAGTTTTCTTCGTGGAAAAAAAAATATATTAAGATAAGGAATGGAAATAAAATCTTGAAATTTTATTTCTATATATTGTTTGTACGAGTGCAATTTTCTGTGAAATTGCTGGATGTTTAAGATAAGTTTGTCGTTTAAGTGAGGTGATATTACAATTGAATAAGGAGTATTCATTGTAATTTAAGGTTTTCCGTAAGATAAGATATTGTCCTACCTGTTACTGATCCGCGTTCCCTAAAAACCTTGTAGGATGACTTCTAGTAGTGATATGGCTCGGGAGAGTCAATCTCCACCACAGCGTACTTGGGCAAATCATATTTTGGATAAGTATCGAGTTTTCGAGGCAAACCCGAGACATGATATAGGACAAGGATTAGTAACTACTCGGCATTCTATTACAGAGGATTAGGCTATCTTCGACTTGATTAGACGTCTCTCAGAGGAATGGCATGGTTAGGCACACGATACGGCATGGTACTACTTTGGGACATTTGACGATGACGTAGAGCCGACAGGTGATTACTACGGATTCGCTTTAGAGGTACACAGGCGTTTCTCTCAGAACAGACACATGGCAGCATATCCCATTCAGGCGCATCCTCCCTACACTTACTTCCAGACAGATTCAGAGTCAGATCATGGCGAGATAGGTCCAGAGATGGTTGCACAGTTAGAGATTCCTCCAGCGATTTTACCCTAGCAAGGGCACATAGGGGTTAGTTACAGAGGCATAATACCCAGTGATTGACGCAAAGACAGCTGACAGGTTAGGGTTACCTATTATTTTCCTACCCGAGCCTTCTGCGAGAGTTCGAGGACCGATTGAGACAAGACTAGGGTACTTAAACACAAACACAGAGCTTACCACCCTATTACAGTTACCAACTTCATACAGACCCCTTGACGAGATTTGTGCGGAATTGGCTAGAGTTAGAGCAGAGTTTGAAGCAGGACCATCCAGGGTCCGTTCCAGGGGGAAGTACGAGTCTAGTTCCTTTCCCGACCACCTGCTGCCTCCGAAGAAGCGGGCGTTAGTGACCTACTGGGATTACCTAGTTTCAGATACCGAGATGACAGTTTTAGAGGTGTCTGCACCGCCACCACTTACACTTGCAGACGGCACTACTTGAGGATTGACAAGGCACTCCAGCTCATTTTTAGTTCAGATTCAGAGAAGAAGGACACTGATGAGGATCCGGACAAGGATCAAACGAGGACCCTAAGGAGGATTAGGCCATGGAGGGCAGTGGGGACTTGACTGCAGCGAGTTGAGTAGTGCGTCAGGGACGCTTATCAGCAGAGTTAGTAGTCTCTTTGGTTACGTACATAGTCGGATCAGTAACTAGTTTTTGTAGTACTCTAACGGATACGAAATTTTTGTGAATCGTTTCAGTTCTAGTACTCCCAGTAGTACAGTAATACATTCTGTAAATGCAACCTGTGCAGTGATAGGCAGACAGCCTAGTTTAGACTCGTAATAGTCTAACTTTTATGTAAAACCTCGTTGGAGGAAAAATCCATATCCCTTTGATGTATATATACATATATACATGACCCATGAGAGGGTTTTTAATCGCAAGGAAGTGTTTGGTTTAACTTTGAAAGTCAAAAGATTAAGGGGATAGTATCGAAGTTATGTTCGAACTTTCTTTTCCGCGAACTTGATTAAGTTGGAAAATGGGTTAGTAAGTAGCAGAGGGCTTAAAAGTAAGGCACTAATGGAAATTTTCTATTCCCTATAGTTTAAGGAAAAAAATGCCGCCGAGAAACATTAACAACAGAAGAGGTCGAGAACCTGGTAGGCCCTGAGGACATGGAAGACGTCAACCGGATAATCTTTTCCTCAAAAGAAACCCCCCAAAGTTTGATGGATCAGGCAACCCTAGCGATGCTGAGCTATGGGTGCGATCAACCGAGAAAATCTTCAAACTCCTCAGATGTACTGATGAGGAGCGACTACTATGTGTTGCGTTCCAACTGACGGGGGTGGGAGGCCAGACAAAAGGTAATACCCGCGGAGTGTCTAGCTCGTTTTACGTAGAAGGAATTCAGGGAGGCGCTGTACGACAAGTACGTGCCTAAGACATATAGGGTTCAGAAGGAAGCTGAGTTTTACAATCTAAAAGAGGGTAAGATAACAGTTATTGAATGCGACGCAAAATTCTGCGAATTATCAAGGTATGCGCCAACTCAGGTCGATACCGAAGAAAAGATTTCTAAGAAATTCAGAGATGGACTAAGACACGAATTGGGACTCGCTTTAGCCAGTCACGGGGGACTAGGCTATACGGACGCTTTAGGGCGAGCACTGGAAATGGAGGTCGTTATGCCTGATGAGAAGAAAACCATAACACCTACACCAGCTCCAACCCAAAACCAAAACCGAGGCTATTATAACAACAATAATGGCAACTTGCAAGGAAAAAGAAAATGGGATGGAGGAAATAGCAGTGACTACAATCAGAATCCTAACCAGGGTAATCAACAAAAGGGAAATCACTATGGCTACCAGCAGCCTAGCCAGAACAACAACAAGAAACAATGGCAGGGAAACAACCAGTCAGGGTTGTATTTGCAAGGGAACAATCAGGCCAGACCATGGAAAGGGAATAATCAGCAGAGACAGCCGCAGGGACAACAGCAAAACTCTAACCAAGGAGGAAATAACCTAGGGAGGGTTACTTATCCGGTTTGCCCAAAATGCAATGGAACCCATCCTGGTATTTGCCAAGCTGGCACGGGCGTTTGTTTAAACTGTGGACAGGCAGGGCACATGAAGAGGGATTGTCCTACGCTACTGAGAACAGCCAGACAGAATCAGCAAGGACAGCCCCAACCTTTGAGGGCGATTCAGGAGCAGCCTCAACAACAGATGGCACCGCAACAGTTCCAACAGTACGCGTAGCAGCAGTGGAATGCAAGGGCATGCGCCAATAGGCAGACTGGGAAGAATAATGGAAAAGGAAACTTAGCAGGTATGAAAAAACTTTACAACATCCCTATTTGAGATACTGTTTGATACTGGCGCATCGCATTCTTTAATTGCTGGCCCGTGTGCCGATAACCTAGACATCAGACCTGTAAGAGCTGCACACCCTATGAGAGTAGCTACACCTTCAGGAGAGATCACTACTTCTACGCATGTTTGCTCTAACTTAGAACTAAAAATCGAAACTCCTAAGGTTAAAGCGAACAACATAAACGTTATGATAATGTAGGACGTAGACATAATCTTAGGAATGGATTGGTTGTCAGAGAATTATGCCTCAATTCTCCGCAACGAGAGAAAAATCTCTTTTAAAACCCCGGGTAGAGAACCAACCGAATTCCACGGAATTTCAATGGGCAGAGGAATAACGATTATATCAGCACTATAAGCCACGAAGTTAATAAGGAAGAAAGGTATCACAGTTTATCTTGTGTACCTAATAAGAGAACCAGGAGCCAAGAAGACCATCCAAGACGTTTTTTTCAGAAGTTTTGCCGGGATTGCCACCCGATCGACACGTAGACTTTACGATTGACTTAGAGCCAGGAGCAGCTCCTAAATCCTAAGCCCCATATAGGATAGCACCGAAAGAACTAGAAGCACTTAAAATCCAGTTATAAGACTTGTTAGACCATGGTTTCACCAGACCAAGTGTCTCACCTTGGGGAGTGCTACTATTGTTTGTTAGGAAAAAGTATAATTCAATGAGAATGTGTATAGATTATCGAGAACTGAACAAGATCACACTCAAGAACAAATATCCCTTGCCAAGGATAGAGGATTTGTTCGACCAGCTCAAGGGTGCAAGAGTGTTTTTCAAAATAGATTTAAGATCAGGGTATCAACAGCCGAAGATTAAACCCGGGGATGTACCTGAAGACCGTTTTTCAAACCAGATAATGCGATTCTTTTGAAGGTAGAATTTGTATCCCTGACAACGATAACGAACTGAAGAATGACATCATGAGTGAGGCTCACGATACGCCGTACACAACACATCGAGGAAGTACGAAGATGTATCAGGACTTGAGAAAGAATTTCGGGTGGAATGGACTAAAAACGAGACGTTACCTCGTTTGTAGAAAGATGTTTGGCATGTCAGCAAGTTAAAACTTTACAACCGACGACCATATGGATTGTTACAGCCATTGGATATCCTAGAATGGAAATGGGAAGGAAAAGCCATGGACTTTGTGACAGACTTGCCTAAGTCAAGAAGAGGAAACACAACTATTTGAGTGATTATCAATAGACTTACGAAATCAGCTCCCTCCTTACCGATTAAGACTACCTATTGTAACAGCCTGATATCCAGCCTATGCGGATAACCGGACTGTCACTTGAAACCGTAAAATAAACCGTTGACTTACATAACTTAACTTTACAAGAAATGGAGATTTCAAACAAGCTTGGCTTCGAAGGGAACCAAGGAGACTTTGTCAACTTGACATTACCCTAGCTTGGTCGTCTTGGGGTCAAAGTATGAGGACTTTGACCCCGCACTACAGAAGCGTTGATTAAGACTAACCATAATCGGATTAGTCGAGTTTGAAGAAACGTTGAGCTTTAACATACGTTCAATGGAAAGGAGGATGACGATCCAAGTGATCGTCATCTGGAATATTCTTTGATGTCAACACACCTCCATCTCGATCGTTCACTCAACCTGTTTTGAAAAAGAAAAACATTTTGGGCTGAGTACTTTTGGTACTCAGTGAGGTTTGTGCCCCTTTTTGAAAAACGTTTTACAGAAACATTTGAAAGATAAAGCATGCTCATTTTGTATACAAGGGCAATAACTTTAAAAGGAAAACATTTAACCCATGCATACGTAAAAAACATTTTAACTTAACCTTCTGCGCATTATAGATCGCCTATCGTGTTACCTTGCCCGGTTCTTCGAGTGGGGAGCCACTCCCACTCTCTGAACCGTCATAAGTACCTGTGTGTGCACTACCTTGGGGTGTACTGGTCCCAAGGCCGATCGAAGACAATAACATCATATATGGTAAACACGAGTAGTGAGCAAAAACATTTAGCATGCATTATCACTTTTTCATGAAAGCAGTTAGGGCTTAATAACCCAAAAGTTACCTCCGTGGGGCTTATAACCCACAGTTTGAAAATAGAACCCACCTCTTGTCCTTGACGTGGATTTCCTCCTGCGTCCCTAGCTCTTGGTGTCTCCTACAAGACAATCTAGATCCTTAAACATTTGACTCTAGGGGTCAAGTAGTCTATCTATAATCCTAAGGGTCAACCTATTCCCGGTCTTTAACATTTGAAATTGGAAATTATTTAAGGCATTGCCTTGATGTTTTTATAGAAATCGCATTATAGATCCTTAGTCAAGACATGCATTTTAGAAGCTTAATCAATACTCGATCTTGAAATCATGCCGTGCCATGAAATGCCATGTCATGCTTCATATAAGTGTGCATGTCACACAATTAATCATATATGATATCATACCTTACTTATATAATTAAATTCATGCACACGTGCCATATCATGTCACCATAAATTAGCATGCTTCAATAAGTACACTTAAGTCATTTAGCACACGTATTTAATCATATACTTAGTTAATTAATTAGAATTAATTAACACATACTTAGGTAATTAATCTACTCACATAAATAATTAATTAAGAGAAAATTAATTAATTAACAACATAGAAATAATTAATTAACAATTAATTATTTTTCGAGATTAATCAACTCACACATAGGTGCATGCTAACCACTGATACACAAGTGACTGAACAATTTAATTAACCCTTAAGAAATAAATTAATGATCTTGGACTATTAATTAAATTAATTAGGCAAATGTGACCCAAAGTTCAAACACATAGGTTCAAGAAATAAATATTAATCATATATATGTCACATAGATAACTAGATTGGGCTAGCACATAAAATCATATTGGGCTTCATTAACTAAAAATAGACATGGTCCATTAGTCACGTAATTATTTTATGGCCCATAGCAAATTAATTAAATAGGTTGGTCCCCTTAATGAAGAAATAATTTAGAAAGGAAATTCATGGCCCAAATTCAATTGAATTAGTTAAATCTGGACAAGGCCCAAATTACCTAGTCCACACACAAAAATAATTAATTTGGCCCAACAACCTTAAGTCCAATTAATAAAAATAATTTTAGCCCAAAACTTAATAATTAGCCCAATTCAATAATTAATCAAGTTAGCTTAAGAAATATAGCTATAAAATTCCAATTAAAATCCTACTTCGACAAGTCATCTTAGGAAATTCCTTAACACGATATCGGAGCTCTCATACGTATTTATTTTAAGCATCAAAAACGTTTTTAGGCATAAAAGACAATATGACATTTTTCTGAAATTTTCAGTGAGACACCTAGGCAAACGTTTTTAGGCATAAAAGACAATATGACAATTAAGCATCAAAAACGTTTTTAGGCAAACGTTATCTAATTGTCTTGAAATTTCTACTGGAGACTCCTAACATGTTCATCTTATTCCAAAAGTTTTCATATTCCAAAAATATTAGATTTTACTAGCCCAAACGGGGCTCCGTTTACAGAACAGTTAATCTGTCAAAAATGAGGTCTAGCTGTAAATCAGTCCGTTCGTAAATTTATTTTAAAATCACTCGTTTACCCAAAAATCGAGTTTAATAACAATATAGAAACTTCAACATGTCTAGTTTCATATTCAAAAGGCAGATTTCAACGATTTTGAGATAAAAGGAGGCTACTGCCCCAAGACATAATTCTGCGCAGATTTTTGGTTCTATCACAGAGCAGATTTGAAATAACTTCACCGAGGGAGCTATACTCGTCGGATTAACTTGATTTTCGGATATGTTAAAGCTAACACCTAAATCTTCAACATACTAAAATATGAGATTCAAATTCGTCTTCTAACTCTAATAACAGAGCAGATCAGTACTTGGACAGATTTACGTCTTTAGCACGTAATTCACACAAGGTTCAATTATTCGAACTAAACTCAACTCAAACGACATACTCACTCATAAACAGGCCTAAATATACTCATAGATCAGTTATATCACTCATATAGACACCTACATCCACATCATTAATCATAAATCTATCCAAGAACGCCAAAAACGAGCATACGATCAAGGCAAACAACAAATACACACAAACTCGAACGTGGCTAACACGTGTATCACGAAATTCATCAAAACATCGTCTCTTTACAAAAATGCAGAGGCTACCAACGTTTACAACCCCCAAGTCGTAATGAATTTTTGAAGGAAAGAAAGAAGAAACATGAACACAAAAGGGGTGGAATCGTATACCTAGCCTTCTTCTTCGTTCTCCCTCGCTTCCTCCCTCTTTGTGACTGCTTTCTTTCTCAAACAACTTCTGCCCTTCTTTTGCGAGGTGGCTGCACCGCCGAGGCAGCTCCGGCGATGGCAGGGACGGCGGCGGACGGCGGAGGGAAGGGCGGCAGTCGGGGCTAAGGTTTGAGAATCTCCTGTTTTCTCCTCTTTTATCTCGTCTCCCTCTCTCGCTCGACTGATCCCCCCCTTGTGTGACTGCTACGCCTCCTTGTGGCTTTCGACGGCGGCGGTTGATGGCGACAGGCGGTGGTTTTAGGGCTAGGGTTTGGAAAACCCTAGCTTCTTCCTTCTTCTCTCTCTCTCTCTCGTGTGCTCTCTCTCTCCCTCGACTGCTTTCTCTCTCGTTCGCCCTCTTTCTTTACTGGAAGGCTGACTGAGATGGCGATGGTGGCCACGGCGGCGGCGTGAACGGCAGCGGGTGGTTGTTGGAGAAGGCGGCAGACGGTGGGGAGAAAAGGATGGCGGCGGCTGGCAGTTTTCACGGCTAGGGTTCCTCTCCCTCGCCTGCTCTCCCTCGCCTACTCTCTCTCTCTCTCGCCTCCCTCGCCCACTGTCCTTCTTTTTCAACTTGGAGGGCCACCTGTAGTGGTGGCGATGGCGCACGGCGGCGGCAGGACGGTGGCTTGGGGCGGCTAGGGTTTTTGGGGATGGAGAACCCTTTACTTTCTTGGAGAGGGGTGGATGTTTGCTGCAAATGGAGATGGTGGCGTGATATAGAGGGAGGGAATGAGAGTTGAGTGTTGTGAGGGAGAAGTTGCAGAGAATGATGATGTTCTGCGTGAATTCATTGGGGAGGGAGGGTGGCCGACGGGATTGGTTATGGGAATGGGTGTTTTATTCTTTCTGTATTTATTTGATTGGCCAGTAGTTAAAATCATGTGGGCCACCCCTCTACCTTCTCTTCTTCCCACACGCATGCACTCCCTCTAATTTCAAAGTTTGCTTTCTTTTTATTGCTATTAATTCCCATCGCGATATTTTAACAGTCTGGCTCGTACGCGAATTTATCCCGTCACAAATTATCGAAATATTCTTGATTTAACTATAAATCATATAATTAATTATAAATTATTTATTTTCTTTAAGCTCGTCAATTATTTAATGCGACGCCTATATTCTAATTCGTACAGTCGCGCTTGACTGGCCGGTTCCATAATTACGCGACAGTTAATTCTCAAATAATTCACACAATAATTTAATATCATCTAAAATGCAACACGTAGGATGCTATGCAATGAATGCAGAAATTCATGCTCGTGCTCGTTTTGAAAACACGCTAATTGAAATTATTTGGAAACGAATTTAGATTTTATTTTAAATAAAATCCCTCTTTGACTTTATAAATAAAGCCTTCATCTTCTTTTAATAAAATAATTTATTTTCTTTTGAAAAATCTTCGGGAATAAGGACCTATCTTTGAAAGTTTTAATTTATTTGGATTTTTCATAGACCGGTCTTTGAGGGGTGTTATATTCTACCCTCCTTATAATAAATTTCGTCCTCGAAATTTGGTACTTCTATGAATAGAAGGTCTTTTCTTTTTCTAGACTCCTTGGGTCTAATCTTACTCGTAGCTCTTCATTGGCTCATCATCATCATCATCCTTTTGTCTAAGGGTTTTATGGGCCTATAAAATTCCCATGCCCACCCTGGCCATCATATACACTTTTTAATCTAAGTCTTTGCTAAAGACTAATCATTCTAGCAGGCAATGTACCACTAATGGGTATTTGCTAAGACTTGAAGGTAACTTACTTATACAAGAGGGTTCTACCCTCCTTAAGAAGGATTCCACACGATCCTATATCTTAACTCTTGGTTCAAAAGATTTTACCGTGGTCTAGACCCAAAATAGTTTACTTGACTTAGCATTTTTTTTTTCTAACTTGCGCTTAGTGTCGATCTAGCTTCATAATACTAGTCTTTTTTTTTTTTTGCATCATCGTGGTAACTATCATTTCCTTTGCTAGCTTTATCATCATTTATCAATCGTTGTATCTGGGTCCTGCGAAAATAAATCTCGACATCGTAGTACTGGTAATAGAATGCTTGTTGACATCGTGGGTGGACTCATTCGTCATCGGGCATTCGTTGTTGTCGATGTCCTAGAGCGGACCTAATTAACGCAACCATGATTGGAACAATTTTGTCAATTTTGTCGTGGCGGCGACAATCTCTTTATCTTTGTTGTCTTCTTTGACTGGTTCATGGCGTCTCATCGTTCTGCTAAAGAGCGTTCAAATCTTAATACTACCTATTGGTGCTAGCTTCGTATTCTTCATTTTCTTTCATAAGCATGATCACTGACTTGGGGTCGCGTACTCATATTTTGTTTCATAACTTTCGCATTATCTCTTTTACGTAGATTAGCATTTCCATGGCTTCACGTTGCGGCCTTCATATCATAAGTCGTTCTTCTAAAGGATGATTCATTTAACTAGTCGTCGTGTCGTTGGTACGTGATAGGATGTTGTCGGCTCCTGACTGTGGGTCGTGGCATTCGTAGTTGGTGCATCATAGGGCGGGTCTCTTCGTTGGGTAAAACGTTTCCTTGAGAGGGTAATACGCAGGGTTAACAGATCTTAATTCGATAATTCTACAGTCGTATCGTGAAAGTCGTTGTTCTCGAGTAGTTTTACTGATGTTGGTGCGGTTTCGAGTCCTAATTCTACTGGCGTCCTATTACTCTATCGAATGGATTCCTAATGAATTCTAATCGTGCACGTAGGTACTTGAATACTATAACTACCTAAACCTTATCGCATGATTGTGACTTATTTGCTCTTACTTTAGTTGACCATAAATGTTGGCAAAATTTTCGTCTTCTTAAACATAGTTGCGGCCTTAGTCGCCTAAACTTAATTGGTATCTTGGTCCGTCGTACTTTATCTATAGCGTCATAGACCATTATCATTTCTTGTTAAGGAACTTAGCATAGCGTTCGTATACTGGTCGTAAGTGTCTTTTGTTGATCGTAGCCAATCTATCTTTAACATGGATTCACGGATATACATACGCATAGTGGCTAAAGATTTGCCCATATTTTCTTTCGTCGTGATTGGGGCTTTATTGAGCATTAACAGCAATCAAAAATTTCTTTTCGAAGTAAGTCCTAGTCTCTCTAAAAGGTGTTAAAAAGAGAATAACATTCTCGAGATTAAGGGAGTCATCGTGCGCGTAGAGTTTAACTTATTCGTTATCTGAAATCACGTAATTCGTTGTAGACAGGTCAAGTGAGTTATCTTGCATATATACCTTCATGATAGCAAATCATGAGAATATTTTACGTATTTATATATGAAGGAATCATCTATCATTAGTATAGGATCTCAAAGTTCCTGTTAATTCTTAGTACAATATTTCTCCATTGCTCAACGTACTACACTCTTGGAAGGTGAAATCTTGAGAAATGATGTCTCTCAAATGGACACTTAGTTTTATTTAATGTTCAATATCTATTGACCTTTACCACTTAAGAGCTTCATATGATGTCATTCTAATTGTCGAGATAACTTCTTGTTGTAAGACATCTTACTAGCGGTAGAAACTTCTCCATTTATGTGTAGTTTTTGCTCTCAATATACCTTATACAATTTGAATCATCCGCTTGATTAGTCCATCAGTTGGAGGGTGATATGTGAACTATTAACGGGTTACTAGATCATCTAGTACATTCATCCCTAATCTTGAGTGAATTCTGTGTACGCGTTAGACAATGTCGTAGTACATATGTTGTGCAATTTATATCTTCTGAATGCATAGTGTAGCGAGTTAATATAACTTCTATCCCATTTGTATACTAAAAAATGTGCCGATTTGATCAATATTTTGACTACAACCGTTATCGTGATGATTTTCATAGTTCGACCTAGATTACTATAAGAAATTATCAAAGCACGCTCCTACTTCCATCAGAAACTAATCACCCTAAGTTAGAAACTTAGTCGTATAGAAAATCGGATAGAAATTGCTTTGTCTAGGAAGAAATAGTACCATAGAAAAATGACTTGCCTCAAGCGAGGACTTTCCAAATGGATATGACATGAAACACAAACTTTCATCTTATTGGATATGTGAAAAATGGTGCTTTCATACTGATGAGAAGTTCTGAGGACTTCTGAAAATTTTATAGTGTACTTGCGTACCCTTGAAAAAGATTTATTCACATATCATGACCTTAAGACAATAAATTGAGAATGTTGAGACATTTCAGGGTCCTTAATCGAGAGATCGGGGCGACACTTGTCTAGAAAAAGCTCGTACACTATCAAGGAAAAATGTTGCTCACTATTGAGCCTGCTTTTAAGGGTGGATGTTTTATAGAAGGAAGAACTTAAAGTGATACAGAACAATTTGATCATGTACTCTGGCATCCCCTTATTACTGTTTTTAAGATGTCTGCACAATTTCAGTATAACGAGGGTTTGAAGTTTTCAAGGAAATTGCCTGATACACAACTTGTTTTTCTAACTATGAGACTACTCTAAGAAGTGTCCTTACCCAGTATTAGGTGTGTTATAGGAAAAAAATGCTTGAATACACTCATCAATTCATAGGTGAAGTGGAAGAATTTCTATGGTCGTGGGTTGGAGAATAATGAATTGAGAATTCAGATAGGGGAAGGTTGGGCGGGAGTTATATTTGAGGAATTTGGAATTTATAAGAATAGAGAAGTTAAGTCAGATGAAAGTTCCATTATTATGGAGAATCTATTGATGTAAGGTAGATATTAGCTAGAGCAACATTAGAGGAGGATGGCATGGCTTACTTTAAAAGAATTCTGTGAAATGCGTGAAAAGATCATTGCTTACTAGGCCAAAATGGCGAGGAGGCATGATATCATGAAGTACCTTCGAAAAGAGGATCTAAACAACAAAATCGGGGGTAGAACATGAAGATGATGCATCGAAAAATCTTATTCGTATATTGTACTAGATAATTTAGAACAAGGAAGTATGAATCTTGAAAATATTTCTAGGCAGAACCGATCATATGGTAGCTGCAAAAGAATAATGCTTGTTATTCGTACCCTTTTGGGTATAGAAGCAGGTATATCCGTCCTAAATTTACGTTTATCTAATTTGTCTTAATATTCTAATGTTTTACAAGACACCTTCATTTTGTTACATCTTAGTTGATCGTTCTTGAATGCAACTTTGTGACAACTTCTTACAGCTTCAGGCAGCGTTGCTTACTCTTAGCCTTAAATAAATTCGGGGTTTTTTTTTTTATTAATCGCGCGATTTCTCAAACTGTGTCATCTTAGGGAGGCGTCATGTTAGTGTTTTTCTAACTATCGAATTTATCGCTTATCTTTGCCTCTCTAACCGTATCTTACAAGCTTCGTTCTAGACTTTTCCTAGTCTAAATTTTTGATCTCTATCGAATCTTAACTCTTCGTATATCTTACTTGACTTCGTCATCCTATTACTTCACATCAGGAAGGTTTACTTTTTAGAAGCACCAAGACTTTATTTTGCCCAGGCTTAGTCGTACGGACACTAGAGAGAGTGTCACATGGGATGACGCTACTTTAGGGATGCTTTCATAACTTGATTCTTACAGAGGCTCTTATTTCTTCTCCTTGAGCTTTCCAAAGTAAGGGTGCGTTTAGGTGGAAAGTATCAGTCTAGAAGGTAAAATTTTGTGGTGTGAAGCCGGAAAGAAGTCCACACTATACTCATTGAAATTACTTCTAAGGCCATTCTCATCGAAATTACTTCTAAGTCCACACTATACTCATTCTTATTGGTCAAGGCATGCTATATAACATAATCATCTTACTTTCTTGATCATAGGGCCTTAGACATACATCATCATAACCATTATCATAACATCATCATTATCATCATCATCATCATCATCATCATATATCATAAGGTGCATCATTACATCATGTTCATAATCATAGTCATAATCAAAATGTTCATTAAAACAAAGTTAAAGTCACAAGGGCAACATAAATGTCATCAAATCAACAACTTTGCCTCATAGTTATCATAAAACATGTCTCATAAGAAAAAGCATAGTCAAAATGTCATCAGTTCAAGCAACTAGAAGTGACGGCTCTCGTCCTCGTCCTCACATACGTGATCTCTGTGAGTTTATTCCAAACCCAAGTGCTCTACTCGATCGGAAGTCGAGTGATCAGTCTCCAGCAGGTCTCATAGTCGGACATCGGTCCTCCGCCAACATCTCTCCATACATCAAAGTAACGTGCTACAAAATGGCCAACAGTCTCGTCTGTCCTCATAGTTATGGTTAGGAACCTCATGACTCTCTCGCCCCTGGATGCGCACCTATCGGCCATCAACATAAAAGAGAAAGGTTCTTATCAGTACAGTGATCTTAAAAAGGAAATCTTAAAGCAGAGATAAAGCATCTAAGTTTTAGGGACTAAGTTCAAGGTTCGGTTTTTAACTAAGAGGTTTCCGACCTAGACGATCTCGAAAGAGGTCGCTACTCCTAACCGACAAAGGTCTTTCTAGGAGTCTAGTCCCACACGCACACACGTCAGTCCACTAGTGACTGTTAACGAGTCGAGGTTTTTTATCCTCTTTTGATCGAACGCGCGATGTTCTGAATATGAATTTAAATTGCTTAAAGTAAACATTCATTCACATAGTAGACACATACGAGCACATAAGGTTTTAAGAAGCTAAACTTCATTTGAGATGACGTGGACGGGTGTCTTGGGTATCCAACCTTTGGATCGAACTGATTTTGTGAACTTGGTTCCGGAGTTTTGGATCGAATTATTGGTTCGAAAGGATTGGTTCTTTGGAACCGAAGGATTTAAATTTTTGCAGGTTTGATTATTGGAAAAGTTGAAGATTCGTGCTTTTGGAGTTTGAAACGTCTTAGACCTGTGCACTGGTATTACTTTTGGATAGAAATCATTTACCAAATCTCGAACGAGATATTAAGTACTTGAATGAAACTTATGACCACTCGAAGGGCCTTAAGGGTTGGATTATTAGGAGTCGAGAAGACTCAGAATAGAATCAGGTATTTGCTTGTATGCGAGAAATAGAATACTTAAGTTGGAAGTAATGATCACTTAGAAGGTCTTGAAAGTTTGAGGGTTCTAGGAGTCTGAGGACTCGGAAGAAAATAGGTTCGAGTTTCGAAGAAGAGTTGTCACAATTTGAGAGATAAGGTTAACTTTTTGAAAGAAAGGGTATTTTAGGAATTCCAATGAATGATTTTCTAGGGTTCAGAGCGAATGGAACTGAGGCTCTGATACCACCTGTAACAGCCCGATATTCAGCCTATGCGGATAACCGGACTGTCACTTGAAACCGTAAAATAAACCGTTGACTTACATAACTTAACTTTACAAGAAATGGAGATTTCAAACAAGCTTGGCTTCGAAGGGAACCAAGGAGACTTTGTCAACTTGACATTACCCTAGCTTGGTCGTCTTGGGGTCAAAGTATGAGGACTTTGACCCCGCACTACGGAAGCGTTGATTAAGACTAACCATAATCGGATTAGTCGAGTTTGAAGAAACGTTGAGCTTTAACATACGTTCAATGGAAAGGAGGATGACGATCCAAGTGATCGTCATCTGGAATATTCTTTGATGTCAACACACCTCCATCTCGATCGTTCACTCAACCTGTTTTGAAAAAGAAAAACATTTTGGGCTGAGTACTTTTGGTACTGAGTGAGGTTCGTGCCCCTTTTTGAAAAACGTTTTACAGAAACATTTGAAAGATAAAGCATGCTCATTTTGTATAAAAGGGCAATAACTTTAAAAGGAAAACATTTAACCCATGCACACGTAAAAAACATTTTAACTTAACCTTGTGCGCATCATAGCTCGCCTATCGTGTTACCTTCACCGGTTCTTCGAGTGGGGAGCCACTCCCACTCTCTGAACCGTCATAAGTACCTGTGTGCTCACTACCTTGGGGTGTACTGGTCCCAAGGCCGATCGAAGACAATAACATCATATATGGTAAACACGAGTAGTGAGCAAAAACATTTAGCATGCATTATCACTTTTTCATGAAAGCAGTTAGGGCTTAATAACCCAAAAGTTACCTCCGTGGGGCTTATAACCCACAGTTTAAAAATAGAACCCACCTCTTGTCCTTGACGTGGATTTCCTCCTGCGTCCCTAGCTCTTGGTGTCTCCTACAAGACAATCTAGATCCTTAAACATTTGACTCTAGGGGTCAAGTAGTCTATCTATAATCCTAAGGGTCAACCTATTCCCAGTCTTTAACATTTGAAATTGGAAATTATTTAAGGCATTGCCTTGATGTTTTTATAGAAATCGCATTATAGATCCTTAGTCAAGACATGCATTTTAGAAGCTTAATCAATACTCGATCTTGAAATCATGTCGTGCCATGAAATGTCATGTCATGCTTCATATAAGTGTGCATGTCACACAATTAATCATATATGATATCATACCTTACTTATATAATTAAATTCATGCACACGTGCCATATCATGTCACCATAAATTAGCATGCTTCAATAAGTACACTTAAGTCATTTAGCACACGTATTTAATCATATACTTAGTTAATTAATTAGAATTAATTAACACATACTTAGGTAATTAATCTACTCACATAAATAATTAATTAAGAGAAAATTAATTAATTAACAACATAGAAATAATTAATTAACAATTAATTATTTTTTGAGATTAATCAACTCACACATAGGTGCATGCTAACCACTGATACACAAGTGACTGAACAATTTAACTAACCCTTAAGAAATAAATTAATGATCTTGGACTATTAATTAAATTAATTAGGCAAATGTGACCCAAAGTTCAAACACATAGATTCAAGAAATAAATATTAATCATATATATGTGACATAGATAACTAGATTGGGCTAGCACATAAAATCATATTGGGCTTCATTAACTAAAAATAGACATGGTCCATTAGTCACGTAATTATTTTATGGCCCATAGCAAATTAATTAAATAGGTTGGTCCCCTTAATGAAGAAATAATTTAGAAAGGAAATTCATGGCCCAAATTCAATTGAATTAATTAAATCTGGACAAGGCCCAAATTACCTAGTCCACACACAAAAATAATTAATTTGGCCCAACAACCTTAAGTCCAATTAATAAAAATAATTTTAGCCCAAAACTTAATAATTAGCCCAATTCAATAATTAATCAAGTTAGCTTAAGAAATATAGCTATAAAATTCCAATTAAAATCCTACTTCGACAAGTCATCTTAGGAAATTCCTTAACACGATATCGGAGCTCTCATACGTATTTATTTTAAGCATCAAAAACGTTTTTAGGCATAAAAGACAATAAGACATTTTTCTGAAATTTTCAGTGAGACACCTAGCACCGTAAAATCCAAAATAAATAGCAAACGTTATCTAATTGTCTTGAAATTTCTACTGGAGACTCCTAACATGTTCATCTTTTTCCAGAAGTTTTCATATTCCAAAATATTAGATTTTACTAGGCCAAACGGGGCTCCGTTTACAGAACAGTTAATCTGTCAAAAATGAGGTCTCGCTGTAAATCAGTCCGCTCGTAAATTTATTTTAAAATCACTCGTTTACCCAAAAATCGAGTTTAATAACAATATAGAAACTTCAACATGTCTAGTTTCATATTCAAAAGGCAGATTTCAATGGTTTTGAGATAAAAGGAGGCTACTGTCCCAAGACATAATTCTGCGCAGATTTTTGGTTCTATCACAGAGCAGATTTGAAATAACTTCACCGAGGGAGCTATACTCGTCGGATTAACTTGATTTTCGGATATGTTAAAGCTAACACCTAAATCTTCAACATACTAAAATATGAGATTCAAATTCGTCCTCTAACTCTAAAAACAGAGAAGATCAGTACTTGGACAGATTTACGTCTTTTGCACGTAATTCACACAAGGTTCAATTATTCGAACTAAACTCAACTCAAACCACATACTCATTCATAAACAGGCCTAAATATACTCATAGATCAGTTATATCACTCATATAGACACCTACATCCACATCATTAATCATAAATCTATCCAAGAACGCCAAAAACGAGCATACGATCAAGGCAAACAACAAATACACACAAACTCGAACGTGGCTAACACGTGTATCACGAAATTAATCAAAACATCGTCTCTTTACAAAAATGCAGAGGCTACCAATGTTTCCAACCCCCAAATCGTAATGAATTTTTGAAGGAAAGAAAGAAGAAACATGAACACAAAAGGGGTGGAATCGTATACCTAGCCTTCTTCTTCGTTCTCCCTCGCTTCCTCCCTCTTTGTGACTGCTTTCTTTCTCAAACAACTTCTGCCCTTCTTTTGCGAGGTGGCTGCACCGCCGAGGCGGCTCCGGCGATGGTAGGGACGGCGGCGGACGGCGGAGGGAAGGGCGGCAGTCGGGGCTAAGGTTTGAGAATCTCCTGTTTTCTCCTCTTTTATCTCGTCTCCCTCTCTCGCTCGACTGATCCCCCCCTTGTGTGACTGCTACGCCTCCTTGTGGCTTTCGACGGCGGCGGTTGATGGCGGCAGGCGGTGGTTTTAGGGCTAGGGTTTGGAAAACCCTAGCTTCTTCCTTCTTCTCTCTCTCTCTCTCGTGTGCTCTCTCTCTCCCTCGACTGCTTTCTCTCTCGTTCGCCCTCTTTCTTTACTGGAAGGCTGACTGAGATGGCGATGGTGGCCACGGCGGTGGCGTGAACGGCGGCGGGTGGTTGGTGGAGAAGGCGGCAGACGGTGGGGAGAAAAGGATGGCGGCGGCTGGCGGTTTTCACGGCTAGGGTTCCTCTCCCTCGCCTGCTCTCCCTCGTCTGCTCTCTTTCTCTCTCGCCTCCCTCGTCCCACTGTCCTTCTTCTTCAACTTGGAGGGCCACCTGTAGTGGTGGCGATGGCGCACGGCGGCGGCAGGACGGTGGCTTGGGGCGGCTAGGGTTTTTTGGGGATGGAGAACCCTTTACTTTCTTGGAGAGGGGTGGATGTTTGCTGCAAATGGAGATGGTGGCGTGATATAGAGGGAGGGAATGAGAGTTGAGTGTTGTGAGGGAGAAGTTGCAGAGAATGATGATGTTCTGCGTGAATTCATTGGGGAGGGAGGGTGGCCGACGGGATTGGTTATGGGAATGGGTGTTTTATTCTTTCTGCATTTATTTGATTGGCCAGTAGTTAAAATCATGTGGGCCACCCCTCTACCTTCTCTTCTTCCCACACGCATGCACTCCCTCTAATTTCAAAGTTTGCTTTCTTTTTATTGCTATTAATTCCCATCGCGATATTTTAACAGTCTAGCTCGTACGCGAATTTATCCCGTCACAAATTATCGAAATATTCTAATAATTTGATTTAACTATAAATCATATAATTAATTATAAATTATTTATTTTCTTTAAGCTCGTCAATTATTTAATGCGATGCCGATATTCTAATTCGTACAGTCGCGTTTGACTGGCCGGTTCCATAATTACGCGATAGTTAATTCTCAAATAATTCACACAATAATTTAATATCATCTAAAATGCAACACGTAGGATGCTATGCAATGAATGCAGAAATTCATGCTCGTGCTCGTTTTGAAAACACGCTAATTGAAATTATCTGGAAACGAATTTAGATTTTATTTTAAATAAAATCCCTCTTTGACTTTATAAATAAAGTCTTCATCTTCTTTTAATAAAATAATTTATTTTCTTTTGAAAAATCTTCGGGAATAAGGACCTATCTTTGAAAGTTTTAATTTATTCGGATTTTTCATAGACCGGTCTTTGAGGGGTGTTATACCTATGGATCAAAAAAATTAGCTAAGTTGTGCGTCAGAGAGATTGTACGTCTACATGGAGTACCGAAGGTCATAATGTCAGATCGAGACGCCAAATTCACTGCCAGATCTTGAGTCATTATGTAGAAAGAAATGGGAACCAAGCTTAACTTTAGTACAGCTTTTCACCCTCAGACAGATGGACAGTCCGAGAGGACGATTCAGATTTAGGTTGATATGTTAAGGACAGTGGTATTGGATCGAGGCACGAATCAGAAAGACGTTCTACACTTAGTTGAATTCGCTTACAACAACAGCTATCAGGCCACGATAGGAATGGAACCGTATGAGGCTTTGTATGGACGAATGTAGATCACCACTTATTTGGGACGAAGTGGGTGAAAGGAAGAACCTAGGACCAGACGCGATTAATGAGATGATCGAGAATGTTCGGTAGATTTGAGATAGAATGAGGGAAGCCTAGAGCCGACAGAAGTTATATGCCGACGACCGTCGCGAGGATCTTAAGTTTTGAGATTAGGATAAAAGTTTTTCCTTAAGATTGCGCCTTCTAAGGGAATCGTTAGATTCGGCGTTAAGGGTAAATTAAGACCGAGGATCATAGGACCTTACGAAATCCTCGAGAAAATAAGAACCGTTGCTTATAGGTTGGCCTTACCGCCAAGTTTAAGAAGTGTCCATAACGTGTTTCACGTTTCTCAAATGAGAAAATACGTCTATGACCCTAAGCACATTATTAGTCAGCAAGACATAGTTCTTGAATCTGACTTAAACTATGAAGAAAAACCAATATCGATCTTGGATAGAAAAGTTCAAGAATTAAGAACCAAATCGATACCAATCGTAAAGTATTGTGGAATCACCACGGGCAGAAGGATGCCATGTGGGAGCTCGAGGAAAGGATGAAGGAGAGGTATTCTCATCCTTTGCAGAAGATATGCAAATTTCAGGACGAAATTTTTTCCAAGGGGGGTAGGATGTAATACCCCGGAAAATCTCGACTGACTTAAAAATTTAAAGTTAATAATAAAAACGGCTTTGCACGCCTAAGTTTACGATTCTGAATTCTAAAACCAACGGTGAAATCCATTTCCGAAAATAAATTATGGAAGTCAGTTAGATGACTACTGTATTTAGGGTTATCGCGTACAAAAACTTTTTAGTTCTAGAACTCAGAACGGAAAACCGTCTGATTTTTACATTCACGAAATCGCGATATGAATTCGCCCGAGAAAGTTCATTTTTTTGATTTTCCGGACGAAACTCGGACTGTGACATCCCGAGTTTTTGTCGGAATTAAGTTTTTAAATATTACTTTCCGAATAAGTTAAATACGTTAGAATTTATGGTCGAATCGGAATTTAACGATTTTGTGCCGAGCTACATTTTTCGTCTTTCGATTTCCGTAACGTCGTATCGCACCGGAAAAACGCGTATTTTTTTCCTTTTTTTCTTCTCTCTAGCCGACTTCAC
This sequence comes from Schizonepeta tenuifolia, assembly GCA_029490685.1. Taxonomy (NCBI): domain Eukaryota; kingdom Viridiplantae; phylum Streptophyta; class Magnoliopsida; order Lamiales; family Lamiaceae; genus Schizonepeta; species Schizonepeta tenuifolia. The sequence continues at coordinate 37,037,108 of CM055959.1, read as the reverse complement.
TCTCTCTTTAGCATAGATATTTCATTACTTTATAATATTTAACCAATGACTCACTACTTAGATATTAATTAAACTTTACACCTTAGGTTGTTACTATTCTACATACATTAGTCATCACCACCATCCTCACTCCTCTCCCTCTCCCCAAAACCTAAAACACACATACTTATACTATACTTTCATTTTCTTTCTTCCATTGTTGGATCCTCAAGTTCTTGAAGCAAGAAATCATCACAAGTTCTTCATCCTCCATCAAATCCTCTAACTTCCTTTAGGAAACTTCAAGGTAATCTCCTTATCTACATTTCTATCCAAATAGATTCCATTTCTTTTAATTTTCTCATGTTGATCGAAAATTAGGATGATGAATTAGATTTCTTGATCTTTAATTAAGATAATTAGATGGTTTAGACATGATATCTATGATTAAAATTGAAAGAAAATCAAGAACCCTATTTTCTACTCAATACCGAAAATTAGGGGTTTGTAGTAGGATGTTTGGATTCTTCAATTAGTTGTGTAATTGATCTTAGGAGATGTTCGATTGATGATTAAAACAAGAAGAAATGAAAAGTCCTATGATTATAAGTGAGGACCGAGTTTAGACTTAGGGTTTGAGGATGGGTTTTCAAATTAGTGATGTAATGAGACTTGTAATTGTTTGATTGATGATATAGTAGTATGATAAATGGATTAACGAGGTTAATCGATGAAGAAAATCAACCCCCCCTAATGCATGTTAATACCGAAATTTTGTAGAAATTGGGGGTTTTCATGTAGCTTGATTTAGATGATGATATGTTGATGAATTAATGTTTCTAATGACATTAGATGATGTTGGGAATCAAATTAGAATTTTCTAAAAATTTTAATGAAATTGTAAGAGACAAAGAATTGGAATTAAGTTGAGTTTAAGTAATGATATGAGGTGATGATGTATATAATAATGAATCTCGTTAGATGATGATTGATGACGTAGAATTTGAACAAATTTCGATAACTTTTGAAATCTTGTAAGAGACGAACAAATGGACGTAATTAATAATCGAGAAGTCGAGTAATGATTCTAACTTGATAATAATGTTTTTAATGGACTAGGGAACGACTTTGTAGTTGACGACATGAGCATTCGGATTATTATATAATGAGTTGTAGTTATAGTCGAGAACTATAAACGAGAATTTGTAACTTGCTGTTGGTTTAGTAAATGGTAGTTGAAACGACGAGGTTTGATCATCGTGGTTATAAACAAGTTTTGAAAAGGAGTCCTTCACGTACGGGGGTACGTGTTGACTGCCTTGAGAGTGAAGTTTCATGAGAAATCGAGTACGAGAACTTAGAACGAACTTAGGAAGTTATACGTCGATTCTATCGAGCAACTAGGGTTAGCCGCGCCAGTTTTGCGACCCTTCCCGGAAACTGTAATATTTCTTAGCTCCTTTAACGGTACAAGGCTCATCTCCTGTTTCCAATTCCTTTGTTCTGGGAAGTACCCAGAACTACTGCATTGCGCAGTGAAATTTCAGGGTTTGATTGCCTAAGTTATTTTTCTTCGCAACTTAGTTTCTTTCGATCTTTTAAGCCGTAATAAGTTAACGACTATCTTCTCTACTGACCTAAGAGTCGAGTATGAAACCTTTCGAGTTCTAAATGAGATTTGTTCAAGTCTCGTTCCCTCATAATTAAAAGAATATAGATTAGCATGCAAAGGCCTAAAAGCTTAAAAACATGTGAAACTAATTTGATTTTGATTTTGAATTCCGTTTTCTTTTATCGACTCGATGACTTATCGAAGTTATGATTATTTACAATGAAGGAGGAAGTCGATAGTCGGGATAAGGTGAAGGATCAAACGACGGGAATTCGTTTAGTAGTTCTGTAACGTATAAGGTGGGCTTTCCTACTTATAACAAACAAAATGTGGGTTTTTCCACACATCGAAAGTGACATTGATAGCTTTGATAACTGTGTTTTATCAAACGTGATTATCAGGCATAAACTGTTTTGTGTTTTATGTGAGTTCTCTTGTTCCTTCTAAGTTGGCTGAGTAGCTTTCCAGATTTATTAGTTAGCTGACTAGTTAACTTTCGATCGGCTTTGAATTAGCTACATGCTTTCCAAAGTATGTGCACTTTGTAGCCTGTGGTGTATGTGGTATCCTGTTGAGGGGTAACCAGCCACGGTGAATGAGAATTGGACAAGATTTGAACGTAACATCTGTCAGAAAATGCTTGGCCAAGCTATATTGTAAAAATAATAAAATGTTTAGTAGACACGGGTTCATTTTCAAACAAAACCCCGATGTGCTACATGGACTAAATGCCTGATTTATCTATACTTATGATTATATTTTCGGCAATGTGCCCACTAAGTACTTTCGTACTTAGCCCTACATATATTTCTGAATGTGCAGGTTGAAGCGACGGAAGCGATGGATGGTTGAGTTAGGATTGAGTTGAGTTGAAGAATAGGAAGACTTATGTACTTAGTCTCACTTTTCCGCTGCCAAACTCTAGACACTCTAAACTCTTTTGATGTTATGTAAATGAACCGTTGTAGTATAAGTTCTGTAACTTATAACTTAGATGTTTTTGAATGCTTTGTCGAGTGATCCTTTGAGATCAACTCCTTCTTTTGTTATAAAGTCTTGTTCATAGAAATTATGTAGTCCTTTATGTATGTTTATTTCAGTCAGTCCCCTTCTTCCCCATTTCTTTAATCCAATCCCAGTCGCACCCCGACTTCTGCCGTCCCTCGGGATTTGGGGCTGTGACAAATATAATGGTCGAATTAGTTTTCGCCGGAAACAAACCGTCTAAGAAAATAATTAATTGATTTCAATATGCAGTATTAGATTCGTAATCGAAATATTTTGAACTAAAATTACACCTCCGAACCGCCACCTACACCCTTAGTCATCACTTGATATTTGTTTCACTTTATTAACTAAATATCACCCCATTAGTCATCACACTCTCTCATAACCCCCCCCCCCCAACTCTCTCTTCTCTCTCTTGTTCTTCATCTTCAAGTGTGTTCATCAAGATCTTCAAGCATTCAAAGTTCCATAACTTATTCGAGTTCGTAGTTAGCAAGGTGAGAGCCTCCTCTTCATTACTATCCGAACAAAATTCCATTCCTTCATTTCTTAAAATTTTCGAAAATAGTAAGAGAGATAGGGATCATGTTATTAAGTTTATTCTATGGATATTAATGCTTAAGAATGAAATTCTATGGGTGAAATCAAGAATAAATCATATAGGAAGAAAAGGGGAAAATTTCGAAACATACACGAATCATTAGGTGAAGTATGAGCTTGATTTTAGATGATTGATTTGTGGATTATCACTCTAGGTATTGATATATTGATGTATGAATTGTTTTAGAATTTTCTAAAAATAAAAATGAAAATGTAAGAGATGAAGAAGCATGATTTTGATTGAGTAATTGTTATGATTTTGATGATATGATTTGATATATATGATGTAGAAAGCATGTAGTTCAACATATATTTAATTTAGATTTTTCTAAAAATAAAAACGAAATCGTTGGAGACGAAGAATCGTCGATAGGATTAGTTTTGATGTTGATATATATGGATTTATGGTTTGCATATTAGTTAATCTTTGTGGTTAATGATGATAATTGTAAAGTTTGAATGAAATCTAAGAACGTCAAACTTTTTGTAAGAGACGAAGAGTCGAGCATAATCGTCGATAGGAAAATCGAACGAGAAAACTAATCGAATATTAGTAATTGTTGATATGTTAGGGTAGTTGTTGAATTAATAGAGAATTAACTAACAACTTTGGAAAATCGAGTTCTTAGACCGATATAAATGACGTGGATTAGTTAAGTAATGGTTTATGATGATGTTAATGCATTAAGATGTTCATTACTAAGTAAGAAGATAATAGAAACTAATTTGATTTGAATCGAATTAGTAAAACTTCAAGAATCGAAGAAAGTAAGTAAGTACGTAAAAGAAGAAATAAGGAATCGAGACTTTATATGTTGATTTATTTGAGTTCGTAGTTGATTAATAAGTAGGAAAGAAGTTGATGAAGATTTCATATAGGTTATGAAATAGAAAATAGAAGTTGAATATTAAAATTGAATTGAAATTGAAATGGAATTTGTTAAATAATTGGTTAGTTGAAAAGACGAGAAAGTGCTCGTCGTTTTGTTAATCGAGAAACGTGACCTTCACGTTAAATGAGTGTGTGTGTTGACTGTTATATAATAGAAATTTCATGCACATAAAGATTGTATAGCATTGATCGAACCTAGGGAATTGTGCGTCGAGTTTTACGAGCGATTAGGGTTTCCCGGCAGTTTTGCGACCCTTCACGAAAAAAGCCATAACTCTTAGCTCGTTTAACAAAATCGAGATCCGTAAATTGGACAGTAAACTAGACATCCGTGTCTTTCCTTTGACATAAGGAACATCCCCTTTTTCGTAGTATTCTGTTCTGCAGAGGCTCCAGACTTACTGCCTTGTGCAGAAAATTTTGGGAACTCATTTTCTTAAAGTTGAATTCTTTTCAACTTAATTCTTTAAGAACTTTTAAGTCGTTAAGAGTTATCGACTTCCGTTATTAACTAATCTAAATGTCGAGTAAGGAACTGAGTTAGTTCTAAATGAGATGTGTTCGAGTCTCGTTTCTTCGTTAATCAAAAGAGATTAGTTAAAGTGCAAATGCCTAAAAGACCTAACCGAATTCGAATTACTTCTTCTTTGATCGTCTCGACCGATTTACTAAAGCATGTTTGATTGCGATAGAAGGAAGAAGTCGCAATTAGAAGAAAGGACGGAAGACCGAAGACGGAAGCTTTAGTTGTTCTGTATATCACCTAAGGTGGGCTTTTTCTATATATCAAATGAAATGAGCGATGCTCGAAAATGTTTACTTACTGCTTTGATAAGTGTGTTTTCAAATTGATTATCAGTGCATAAAAGATTTGTTTTATGTCAGTTCTTTTGTGCCTTTTGGAGTTAGCCAAAGGGGGCTAACTAAGCAATTGGATTCTGAGTTAACCGGAAGGATTTTCCAGAGTTAGTGTACACGGTAGCCATTGTGTGTGGTACTCTGTTGAGGGGTTGCCAGCCACAGTGAATAGAACGTGCGCGGAAGAAGTTAACTCTTCCCCGGCGTTGAAACAGAAGTTGGGCAAGTTGAACGTAACAAGAATCAGAAAATGCTCGGCCGAGTGATTTATGAGAAAAAGAAAATGTTTAGTAAGTACGGGCCTTTGATGAAAAACCCCGATGCGTTACTTTTTGAGATGCCTGATTAATCTATACTCTTATGATAGGTTTTCGGTAATGTGCCCACTAAGTATGTTTATACTTAGCCCTGCATGTATTTATAAATGTGCAGGTTGAGTGACGGAAGGGGCGGAGGTTGAGTTGAGTTATACATAGGAAAGAAGAACAATGTTTCAGTCTACGTTATTCTGCTGCAAAACTATTTCATTTTGATGTATAACTTCTGGTCTAAGTTTCGTACTTTAAACTTAGTCTACTCTGATAACAACTTCATCGAGTGATCCTTCGAGATCGACTCTCTTTTGTTAATGAAATCGGTTCATAGATATCATCTTGTTTAATATTATTAGTTAAGGCATCTATTCAGTATTTGTCCCCCCTTCTTCCCCGCTTCTTTAATCCAACTCCTAGTCGCACCCCGGCTTTACCGTCCCTTGGGATTTGGGACTATGACATCAAGCATGAGAATATGAATAAGATGTGATTTTAAGTCAATATATGAATTTATTGAATTTTTATAAAAAAAAAATTCGAATTATATGTTTTTATGAAGGAAATGAATTTTTGATGTCTTGATCAAGTATGATGATGTTGATGATGATGTTATGATTTATGATGTTAAGAATGAATTTTTGAGTGAGTTTGCATGCATAGAAATTGAGAAATTAAGAAATATAATTTTTATGGATTTTATTGAATTTATAGAGATAAAAATCAATTAAAATAGATATAAATATATATACGAGTATTTTTTATGTTCTTGAGTAAATATGAAGATATGAAGATATGTTCTTCATGTTCTTGAAGAAATTATGAAGATCTAAAATTGCTATAAAATAATTAGAAATTAATTATTTTATTATATATATAAAAATCGAAGGATATATATATATATATATATATATATATATATATATATTGATGATTTCATTAATTAAAAATAAAATTAAAGAGTAAATGAGATGTTGAGCATGTCATGAGTGAATTGAGAAAAGAATAAAATTCCATGAGATTGTATTTAGGAATTTGATATATATATATATATATATATATATATATTATATAAAGGAAAATGAGAAAGAAGAAATAATAATAATAATAATAATAATAATAATAATAATAATAATAATAATAATAATAATAATAATAATAATAATAGGAGTTATGAGTTAAATGAAACAAAGAAGGATATTTCTTTGTTGAGCATGTGAAAATTTTGATGATATAGTGAAGAAATGCATGAATTTGATGATGTTGTTAAAATGAAAGTAGAATATTAATATTATTATTATTTTGAGAAATAAATAGGAAATTGGAACAAAGAAAATGAAATTTTATATGAGAAGATGTCTTAGAAGTTAATTATATGAGTCAAAGAGAAGAGTTACTCGTATTTGAGTTCGTTTATGATAAACGAGAAATTAATTAAGAAATGATATTGGAGAAATAATAATAAACATAAAATATTCAATTAATAGAATATTTCTTGAAAAATAGAAAATATTGAGTAATATAAGTTATAAGTTGATACTTATATTCTTTGAGTATGCTTTGATGATTGATTTATGTTATGAGAAGTTAAGTATATGAAAAAGAGTTATAGAAGTGGAAAGACGAATCACGAATACGTGATATATGAGAAAAATAAAATTATTAAATTATAAGTGTTTGAATGTTAATATCTTGACGATTCATGAAGTATTAAGTGATTTAATGATGATGTTTGAGTAGAGATAAGCAAGTTTGATTTTTGAATCATTTAAAAAGGAGTTAAGACTTAGAAGTTATCGAGTGATGAAATTTTGAAATAAAAGATGAGTTTTGTCACAGCCCCAAATCCCGAGGGACGGCAAAGCCGGGGTGCGACTAGGGATTGGAATAAAGAAACGGGAAAGAAAGGGAAAACTACTGAATAAACGACATTTGTAACATAAACTACTATGAATTTGACTTCATTGAATAAAAAGGGAGTCGATCTCGGAAGATCGCTCGATAAAGTTTGATCAGTGAAAGCTAGGTTTAAAGTGTAAACAACTTAAACCGAAAGGATTTACATTAATAAGAGAACCGACTTTACTTAGTGAAAGAAAGAGTAAATCACGGAGGATCACTCGACATAGCTACTCTAAAAAGGGACTAAGTTCAAAGGATGAAACTTAGTTCTAGGTTATACATTAACTGAAACTAGTTTACAGAATTGGCAGCGAAAAAAACGTAGAAAATGATATCACATATCGAATGTGAAATCGAGGCTCAACTAAACTTCTTTCCTGAGAAAAGACCTTTACTCGACCTCCTCCGCCTTCGTCACTCAACCTGCACATTCAAAGATAACAAATATGTAGGGCTAAGTACAAAAGTACTTAGTGGGCACAATGCCGAAAACAACTCACAAGAGTTTTTATTATTAAATAATCAAACATCTTTTCATAAACATTCGTATAAGACTCTTACTGTTATAAACTTAATTTCTGTATGACACACTGTGGGTTTTTAACTCACATCCGATCGTCTGGAAAGCACCTGAGGGCTAACTCAGAAACTGTCCCTCTCGATAGCACCTGTAGGCTATCTCAGAATCTGATCGTTTAGTTGGAATTATCTGGATAGCAGCCTGAGGGCTATCTCAGAATCCAATGCCCTGGTTAGCACTCGAGGGCTAACGCAGAGAGACATAATAGAATTCACATAAACAATTCATTAAAGCACTGATAGAACTTTAATACTCACTTATTAAAACAATACGTAATCACTTTCGAGCAACGCTCGCATATAAATACTTTAATACTCATTTATTAAAGCAAAACGTAAACACCTTCGAGCAACGCACGCATATAAATAAGGCAGTAATTGATACACTTTCGAAAAGCCCACCTCGTTCGTTTACAGAACTATAACACGTGCTTCCGTCTCTGATCTTCCGTCCTGTCTTCTAACCTCGACGTCCTCCTTCTTCGAACGCAAACAAACACATTTTAATAATCGGTTGAGACGTTAAAAGAAACAGAGAATCGGAAACGGTTAAGTCTTTTAGGCTCTTAGGCATTTGCACGTAAAACTAACTTCTTTAATTAAACGGGAACGAGACTCGAACACATCTCGTTTAGCACTTGCTCGGTTTCTTACTCGACACTGAGGTCAGTTAATAATGGTAGTCGATAACTCATAACGACTTAAAAGGTCTTAAGGAGTTAAGTTGAAAAGAATTCAACTTGTGAAAATGAGTTTTGGAAATTCACTGTACAGGTCAGTAACCATCACGCAGAATAGGGGATTTCGAAACAGGGGACGTTCCCTGTACCAAAAAAAAAAAGCCATGGATGTCTAGTTTACTCTCCAATTTACGGATCTCGATTTCGTTAAGCGAGCTAGGAGTTATGACAGTTTCCGTGAAACGTCGCAAAATAATCCGAGTTTAACCCTAGGGCTCGATAACTCAGCGCACGGCTTCCTAGTTTCGATTTATGATAATCCTCTGTTTTTCACACGAAATTATTGACTCAAGGCAGTCAACACGTATTTCCATACGTGGTGAACTCCTTTTCAATTCTCGGTTATAAAATACGACGATCAAAACCTCGTCGTTCGAACTATACAATTACTAAACCAATTCAAGCTCTTAAATCAAATTCCAACTTCTCCATTTCAATTATAACCTATCATTCCATAACTCGAATTAACACGTCGCCAACTAAAAATTCGTTCTCCTAATGATAGGATTCATTAATACGTATATCATAATCTCAATTCATTACCCAAACTCTATTTATCAAAGAACTTTTGCCTCTTATGATTTCCTTATTATTTTTAGAATAAATCCAATAAAATCATATAATCCTCTAACATCAATTATAACACTAATCCATTATTATAACATCATTAGGATCAAACCTCATTGAACCCCCAATTTCTCACATAAAATCGGTAATAACAAATTTAATAGGAGGGATAATTTTCTTCCTTAATTCGATCCATAAATCCCTTCCTAAGCTCACTACCACATGAATTAACCATTGATTAACCCTACAACAACATTAATTGAATTTCAATGCCTCAAACCCTAACCCCTAAATCGGTTCATCATTAGAAATTAGGGAAAATGATTCCTTCTTTGCATAATTCATCAATTAAACCACTCCCTAGCTCAATTATCCAAACAAATTAAGAATTAAATCATCCTACTAATAATCCATAATTTTCGGTCAACATGAAAATTAAAGGATTAAAATTTTACTTGGATAGAATGAAAGAGGAGAGGATTACCTTGAATTTATATGAAGATAGAAATGAGTTTAGATGGATGGATGATGATCTTGTGAAGAAAATTTCCTTGTAGAACTTGTTCTCTAGTGGAGGATGAAAAAGAAATGGAGAGCGTCTAATTAACCGAGTAAAGTTCAAAGATGAGAATTTAGGAGTAAAATTTTTCTTTTCTAATCGATGAGTTTTGAATAAAACGTTTAAATTGTCTTGTGAATCTTGTGTGAATTTATCTGTTCTAATTATCTGAGATGATGATGATGTGATATGTTTGTTGAGTCGTTTATATGAAAATGAGTATGAGATTAAATTCCGGAAAAATCCCGAGAAGTTTGTTTAATTAAGATAACATAACGTAAATCGCCGAGAAATATGTTTACGCCGATGAACCTAGAATAGAATTAAATTAGAACCTTCGAACATAGAATTTCTTTTAAGATCACTGAGATAGAGTAAGATCTTATCCGAGAATTGAGAAGAGAAATGAGGCATTAGTCTTTAAAAGGATTAATAAACGGATTAATAAACTGATTAATTTCTTTTAAGAATTAAAGGACTAAAACGATCGAAGCCTTTAATCTTTTAATTTGAGACGTGACATAGGATTGGGACGAGTTAGTGTAAAAAGTGAAACGAGAAGAGGTTAGACCCGTTAATAGAACAAAACGGAATTAATACGAATCGTTTTACCCGGAAAACCTTTACGATCGGATAATTAATACTCGTAACGACACGACGACGACACGTGTCATCCACCTCTCTCCCTCTCTCGCCACCTCACACCTCCTCTCCCATCATCCCTCAATTTCCAAGACCAACACCATGATGATGTCTTATGCATGGATTGCTTAAAGTGTGCATACAAGTTAAGTTCACATCAACCATCAAGTCTTGTCTTTTACAATTTCCAACAAGTATATCTTTTTCTCTTTGTTGAATTTGAATCCTATTCATCTAAGACAAGTAGGAAAGATCACAATTCATTATCAAACTCCATCTCTCTCTCTCTCCATTCGATCTCTCTCTCTCTAGCAAGAAAAGAAAAACTCTCTCAACCTCTCCAACCTCTCTCACTCTCGGCATGCCCCCTCTCCCACACATACTTGATTTTTCTTCACATGCAACCATGGATTCAAGATCTCCATCCATGAAAATGAAGTAGAAGTCATTAATCTCAATCCATTTCATCCATATTTTCAAAGAAAGGTAAGAATCTTCCAAGTTCTTGAAGTTGAATTCAAGAATTATCCAACACTTTTCTTTATTTTCATTCTCAAACCCTATGGATGATTAACCCCATATTATTCTTTTTCTTTGAGGATTCAGGAAGACATCCTTCTTTCTTTCAAGATTTAAGCTTTGAAGCTACCATTTCCATCCATTTCAATCCCAAGAGCCAAGAGAAGAATTCCCATTTATTTAAGTATGATTTCATTTGCTTAGTTGTAAAAATGTATGCCTATAAGTCCTAAAGGAAAGATCTATGAGTGCATGTTATTTAATTTATGTTTAGGCAAACTTAGGATATGCATGTGCCAATCGAGTGAGAAGAATTCGTTAGGAGAATCGAGCACTAGATATTAATCGATGAATTAAGAGAAGAAAAAGAAACTAAAACCCTAAAAATTTAATAAGTGCCGAAAATTATAAGAAAAATAGGAAAAATGTGAATCTTTGAGTTATTGTTATTTTGATGCTTGATTTGTTATTTTTATCATGTTAGAATGAGATTTTATGCATGAAAAATATTGAGAAATAAAATGCACAAGAATGTGCATGTGTGTGTGCCGTGTGTTTTTGAAAAAAATGGAGAATTTATTTTGATGATTTTGTTGATGTATTGAGTGATGTTTTGATCAATGAGATGATTGTATGTATGTTAGTATAATCATACATGTGTTTAAGTGAAGAAAATGAGATTCCATGTTGAAATTTTTGAAAGAAATTAATTGTAGAAATAATAAAAAAGGATTGGATGTTTAAGTATGTATTAGTGATTAATTTGAATATGGAATAGAGATAGAAGTATTGGTAAAAAGACTTAAAATTGAAAAGCTTTTAATTAAATAAAAGATGAAAAGATGTATGAAAAGATTTATTAATTAAATACCTTATATTAAAATTTAAAGACTTGAAATTTTTACTAAAAATACAACAAAAAGATCTTTTATAATGTGATTAATAAAATAAGCTAATTCATAAAAATGTTTATCAAAAGATAAAGAAATTATTAAGTAAGAAATAGCTTAAAGGTTTAAAACAAATAAAAGAAGAAATTATTAAAGAAATAAACAAAATAGAGAAAATCGAGTTTAAGAAGAATTAATCGATAAGAAATAAAAAGGAAGTTAATTTGAGTAAAGAAAAGATGCTAGACGAGTTAAGATAGATACTCGTATAAGTTAACCGAGAAAACGAGAATAAAATAAGATGTCAAGAATTAAAAAGAAAGAAGATTAATTAAGTAATTAATTTAGGGACGTCGTTCCAACCAAGCGAAGAAAAGATAAACCGAGATAAAAACTAAAGGAATAATATTCAAGTTAAGAAATGAGAATCAAGTTAGAATTGAACAAGAATTTATAATTTCATAAAAGTTTATTAAGAGCTAAGAGAATTTTTGTTAAATAAATAAAAGTTATAAAATACCTTATAAGATAGCGGATGTAGAACAAAGCGTTGTCTATATAAATAAGAAAGATAGAATCAATAGTTTAAGCCTCCATAAAAGGAAATGCATAATCGAGTTAGATTTTAAGATATAAATTGAATGAATGTTAATGTATCTTGAAGTATGCTTGATTTATATGAATTCATTATATGTTTGAATAAGTGTTTAAATGCATGATGATAGTTATGTTGTGAAAAATAATGGAATGATTGAGTTATTGATTGTTAAATTAAGAATGAACTAAAGTCTTTGAAAGAAAGCTCAAGTAATAGAATTGTAACAATGAAGTTATTAATTAGAACGAGAAAAGTGTACGATGTTAAGTAGTAAAGTTAACCAATTCGAATAAAGTTAATAAAATAAAGACGAGAACGTGAGATCTTTTAGAAAAGTTAGAACGAAGAGAGCGACGACTCAAATAGAAGTCCGTCAGTTAAAGTCCAACGCCTTTGTGTCCGTCTTTCATATATCTTACCTATCGATGTCGAACTATGAAGGATCGAGCCGGACGGATCGTTAAGCGAGGACAAATAGCCCTAGACCACCTAGCTAGTTCTTCGGAAGTCAGGTGGGCTTTTCTGAACCAAAACTATCGATGAAAATTAGTTATGCTATTGAATATTATGATATGAATTTCAAATGTGATTGACTTGCCATTTTATTGAAGTTAGTATGTGTTATCATCTATGAAGATGTGATTATCCTGTGAAAGTAGGAACCCACGTGTGGTATATGTTGAGGTGACTGTGAGCCTTGCTTCGGTTGGGCCGGTCACAGTGTTTGAGAAGGAGGCCTACTTCTCGGCACAGTGAAGTTATTTGTGATAGATGATACATGCTGTTATTATATGATATTTGACTGCGCAGTCTGTTTTAAATAAAAATGTTTTGACATGCACAAGTAAAACCGTTTTTAAAACTGCTTGTATACTTGTGATGTTTGGCAAGGCAAGTTCAATTATATAGCTTTAAAAAGCATCTTTATTCAAATGTTTTGGCTTGTGTTCACTGAGTACGAAGTACTCAGCCCTGCGTGTGTTTCTAAACATGCAGGTTGACTGGATGGCGATGGCGTGGATACTTGGTGGTGTGGTTTGGTTTTGTTGATTAAGTTTGGTAGAATTTCGGACTGGCATTTGTACGTCTTCATACGTGCAAGTGTTGGGAGTTGATGCTAATTTCCGCTGCAATCTTTTTGATCTAATGTCTATTGATGCCAGTACTCTAATATTCATGTTTTTGATTCCGAGCGTTGTGCTCGAAGACTTTGAATGCTTGTTGAATTCGTAACCTTTTAACTTGTAATCCCGAGCGATGGGCTCGTAACTTGATTTGTGTTGAACATGATCCTTTTTCTTGATGTATATATTCGTATGTTTCCCTTTTATTGGAATTCCTTTCCCATCAGCATGAATTACTTGTTTGAATTCCCGTTTCAAGTGAAGTTAAGATGCTCGGTTAATAATTCTTTATGCTTTTCAAAAACCAAATTCGATTGACTTATATTCCATCTTTGTTTTCTCCGAGCATGTCCCCTTTATTTGAGTTAGTTGTTAGTTGTTTAGGTTTGTTGTTGTTCGTAAGTCGCACCTCGAGAGTCGAGGCGTGACAAAAGTTTTCATCCGCGAAAAACCTAATACAGTAGTCGTTCGCCCGATTTTTGGAAATTATTTTTAAAAACGGATTTCACCGTTGGTCTTAGAATTGAAAATCAGGAGCTTAGGCATGCAAAGCCTTAATTTCTAATAAAATTTTTATTTTAAGCGACGGAGGAAAACCTGGGGAATTACATTCTACCCCTCTAACGAAAAATTTCGTCCCGAAATTTGCTTACCTCCTTCGCAAAAAGCTCTCACGTAGCTTCCTCTTGCCCGTGGTAATTCCAGAACATTTTACTAATCGTGTCGACTTATTTCTTAACTTTCGCATTTTTTGATTCTGGATCGATCTCGGTCTTTCATTATAACTTATGTCTTAATCAAGAACTATGTCTTGTTGATGAATCACGCGTTTAGAATCGAACACGTACTTTCTCATACGAGGTACGCAAATATATTATCATTTCATAGACTTGACAACACGGCTAATCTATACGTCATTTCAAATTCATCATTCCCGAGGTATCCGATACTCATAATAAGCTTCATTTAAGCTTATACTTAACGTGAATCAAATGATTCTTTTAACGGAGAAATCTTAAAAAAAAATTTATCTCCTTTTTGAATTAAGTACTGATCGGCGCGTAAATGTAAGACTTTCGTCTTCTTTAAACTTCTCCTTATACAAGGCTTCGTAAGGCCCAGTACTTATCATAGCGTGATAAAAGCAATTCGATCAACGGCAAAATATTCTTCCATTTCGCACTTTGATCTAATACTATCGTTCTATAAACGAGACAACATCTCGTTTCTTTCCGTTCCACCATAGTTTCTTTCTTCAATCTTGATACATCTTCGTACTTCCTGGATAAGCGGTTTTTGGCGTATCGTGAGTCTCACTCATGATATCGTTCTTCAATTCGTCATCTGTCAGGATACAAAGTCTATCTTAAATACGATTGCATTATCTAGTGCTTTGGAATAATCGTCAGGTTTA